>OY755188.1:6739151-6852910 GCA_963576735.1 Bedellia somnulentella
CGTTTGTGGTGAAGGACTGTCGCGCGGTGCTAGAGGAGCCGCTCCTATTTCTGTTTAATTTGTGTCTGGCAGAAGCGTCGTTTCCGTATATGTGGAAAACCACGCGAGTAGTGCCTGTTCCGAAAGGTTAGCTAAGTACAGATGTCCGAAATTATCGACCGGTTGCCATTCTTTCGGCGTTTGCTAAGATTTTTGATTCAGCATTACAAAACCAAATATACACAGGTATTAAGACTCAACTATCGGATTGTCAGCATGGGTTCAGACCGGGAAGCAGTACCACAAGTAACTTACTGAATTTTATGAATAACGTGACTCCTCATGTAGATTCAGGCCGATGTGTTGACGCTTCGTATTTTGATTTCCAAAAAATAGGTAAAAAAACTTTTTAAGTTAAACGGTTTTATTATTAACATACAGAGAAATGTTTAAGATAAATGTACTAAAAACCTAAAAATAATAATAAAATAGATACAGTCGTGAGAATTATATACATATGCATAGACTAGACTAAAATAAAACCGTGGGGCACGTCAATTGTCTTCAATCTTTGATTAAAAGGTTTGTTTTGTAATGTTACACTATAATTGGGCAGTTATTCAACCGACAACGATGGACATGTGATAAATAGGGCAGAATGTGGAAACAAGCTAGCAAGCTCGATTATAAGCGAATTTTAGGGTTTCATAGTGTTGAGCGAGTAGTACTTTTATCATATGTTTGTCGATTAAAGACGAACTGCAAGCAGTAATTCGATTCATCGCCAGCCAGCAGTGTAAATTTCCAACGAGAAACTAGTAGAAACATCTCTTTTATTTACATGGAGTGTATGACTATTGGAATTTCCATGAGCAAGAAAATAGTAAGTAATTTCCTCACCGTCTGCGGGCCAACTGCCCAAGGACGAATTAAACGTTTCTACTATCGCACATTAAGTCGATAATTTGTAGACAATTGACGTGCCCCACGGTTTTATTTTAGTCTAGTCTATGCATATGTATATAATTCTCACGACTGTATCTATTTTATTATTATTTTTAGGTTTTTAGTACATTTATCTTAAACATTTCTCTGTATGTTAATAATAAAACCGTTTAACTTAAAAAGTTTTTTTACCTATTTTTATTTTCTAGTTTTTAGTTTTTATTTCGCATTCTGTTTAATTCATATAGTGCTTCATTATTGCAAGGTGTCTTGCCCGTTAGTTTATTGCAGTCCAACTCCTCTATACGTAGTCCCTGCAAAGATCTGACTCTACTAAGAGCCACGTAGGCTTGACCTTCTTCAAACAGTTTCGCACCTAAGTATACGACTGCGTAATCCACAGTGCTGCCCTGCATTTTATGTATTGTAGAAGATGATAGTATTAAAGGCAACATTCTTCTTTTCTAAATTTAAATCTTATTATTATATGCCATTTAGTGGCTGCGCCCATCTAAAATATTGATTTGGTATAGTGCACTGTATGGCGACCATCTGAGATTTTAATTTTGCATAGTAAATTGTATTCTACTTGGTGAGACCTTTCATTTGATACCCATGTTGTTGGGATTGAAATAAAACCTAAGTTATCCGCCATTTTGTAGAGGCCGCCATCTTTGATTTTAATTTTATATAGTACATTGTATTCTACTGGTTGAGCACATTCATTTGATACCCATATTGATGGGATTGATAAAACCTACGTTATCCGCCATTTTGTAGCGGCCGCCATCTTGGATTTCATTTTTTTTATAGTATATTGTATTCTGCTTGTTGAGCCCTTTCATTTGATACCCATATTGATGGGATAAATAAAACCTAAATTATCCGCCATTTTGTAGCGGCGGCCATCTTGAATTTATAATGATAAATATAATTGTATTGTCACCAAAATCCAAAGTGTATACAAAATTTCAGATTAATCGGTTGATAGGAAGAGGGTGAAATTTGAATTACTAAATTTGACCCAAGAATAAAGAAACAAACGGGGTGAGCTAAATAAAACCGTTTAAAAAGCTTTTGATACCGTGGATGGCGACATATACTTGGCAAAACTGGCGAAAATGGGATTCACACCCCATTCATTAAAGCTAATGGTAAGTTACATGAAGGACAGACGGCAATTCGTAAGTTACCGTGGGTGTGTGTCTGCCGAGTACCCTACGTATTCGGGCGTGAATCAGGGTTCTAACATCGGCCCTATTGGGTTCCTGGTGATGATTAATGATCTGCCCGACGTTATACAAAGTGCGACATGTCTCATGTTTGCTGACGATGTAAAGCTCATGCTTCCAGTCAATTCTATAGAAGACAGCATTCTGTTACAGAATGACATAGATAGGGTAGTTTTTTGAAGTAACCGAAATAAATTAAAATTAAATATAAAAAAATGTGAAACCATTACTTTTAGCCGGCAGCGCAGTCCCTGTTACTATGAGTACCGTATCAACGGGGTAGTTTTACCGCGAGTACAAGAGGTAGTGGTAGAGGAGTGAGAATATCATCAGATTTGCATTTTCGTAATCACGTTGTTGATATTTGTAAAAATGCGTTCAGGATTCTCGGGTTCGTGCTTCGCACAGCCAAAGGATTTATGAACCTAGAATGTATTAAATCAATGTATAATGCTTTAGTCCGAAGTAAATTAGAATTCAACGCAGTTGTCTGGTCTCCACATGAAGTAAAATATTGCCTCATGGTGGAGAAGATACAGAACAAATTTATTAGATTTCTTTATTTCAAAATGTACGGTGTGTATCCCTACTAGAGATGTGTAGGTCCGGTTTATTTCAAGACGCAGATCCGGATGCATGTCCGACTCAAATGATGTACATCCAGGACCCCAGTCTTTTGCACTGGAATGGGTCCGGGGTCCTGTTGACGGTAAAAAATGTTTACCTATGCAGGAATGGTGGAACTGGAAGGGATCTGGTACTGGGTTGAGAGTACAGTCATGACACACAGGAAGCAGAACCATATATGTATCAGTCTCCATTGGAGAGTTCATTCAATGATCAATATTAGTATGATGACAATATTTTTATTAAGAAGCCACACTGACTACAAAACAGTTAGTTTCTTTTTGCCTTTAACAAACAATTATCGAAAGAACGAAATTTGATTCTTTTGATTTGAATAAAGAAATTGTAAGAATGTTTCATTTATTTTATTTAAAATTAGAATATTTCAAAAGAAAAATATATCAACTATTCCTGACGTCAACAATAAGAGAACCAAAATCAACTTTACTGCAATGTAATAAATAACATAATCGCTTGTGCCGCCCGCCGATCTAAGCGCTATTTCTATCTCTTTCATTTGTTTCTTCGCACACATGCTTGCAAGCATGTAATCAACCAATCCCTGCATAAATCGCGATGCCGCACCGTTGTCCGCCATGCCAATCCCGCCAATCCATACCATTCCGATGGAATGGTAACCGATTGCCATTGGATGTACATCCATCCGTTAAATGTAGTGATACCACTCCGGGGATACCATTCCATCCGGACCTACACACCTCTAATCCCTACTACCCATTGATGTATCCCACATTATTCGTTCTGGGTATGGTGGGGTAAAATTCATTGAGTGTAAGAAGGGATTTCACATTGATTCGTTGTCTGCTTGGTATTTTAAGGGGTACAATATATAATCCTACACTTTTGAACATGCTAAAACTAGCTGTTCCTAGTAATACCCTAAGAAGACGGCGAGGCCGATTGTTCTCCTTGCCATCGGCACGCACTAACTTGCAGAGTGAGAGTCCCCTTTCTCGAGCACTCGTTGCGCTGAGCCAGATCGCAGAGGAAGTGGATTTATTTTCGTGCTCACAGATTGACTTCACAAATACTTCTCTGAGATTTTTATGTTATTCAAAATAATTAAGATTATCTTGATGTTTTTTAATTTTTGTGTTGATTTTTGTTAAATTTTAAAGTGAAATGAAATCATATTAGGTGTTTCATCTGTCAAGATTATGTTTCGAGTGTGTAAATCAGTTAAATTTTTATCTGTCTGTCTGTCCGTCTGTCTGTCTGTCTGTCGGTTTGTATGTTCCTTATGGAAACAAAAACTACTCGACGGATTTTAACGAAACTTAGTAGAATTATTCTTCATACTCCTGGGCAGGTTAAAGTGTACTTTTCAGCAGAGTAGTGAAGGGGAATTATGGGAAATTTTGGGAAAACGGGGGAAGTTATTCCATTTTTTAAGCTTCCGTCGCGTCGCAGCTTTAATGGTTGCAGTTACATAGAAATCGTGTATCACGGAAATATTTTATATTAAATTGTCTAAAAAATATCCGTCAAGAGCATATGTCTATCTTTTATGGTTGTCTCACAATAACACGTGTAACTCCTGATAGCTTAGCAGTTCGGAGCATCCTGATTATATTTGTATACTCTTACGTTTATAGTTCTCTCATTTAAAAAAGTTTACATTATTACCTATTCAATAAAAAAAGAATTATAGAAATCGGCATAGAAACACCAAAAATATACATGAAATAAGCCATCGCGTCCTGTCGTCGCACGTGAATACTGAATCATGCTGGATTATTTTTTAGTAATGGTTGCGCGGGCAAAATATAGCTGTGAGTATATGTATGATGTATGCAAAGTTTGTAACTCTCGGAGATACTGAACCGTTCATTAAAGCGCTTTCACAATCACAAAGCTAAACTATTCAGGAGTGCTATAAGTGGCGTTAAATTTCACAAAGGTTGAGCAGTGATTGTAGAAATCTCAGATATTTTTAAAAACTACGCTACCCGTGCGAAGCTGGGCCGATCGACTATTAAAAATAATATAAAATATTCAGTGGGTACTTGACCGGCCGGATGACAAGAAAACGGTGATTAATACTTAGACACGTAGCTTGAGTCCAGTAAGTCCAGTTTAATGTGAATTAATAATATCATGGGTAAGAATTTGGCATACTAGTAATAATATGAATTATAATGCTTCAAATAAGTAATTTTATAACGTGTTTGCAGTTGCAGAAAATACTGTTTTGTTGAAAAGAGTTTGATGAACTCATCGCATAGGTGTAGTTTAATTTCTGTTATGATGACCTGACAAAGGTTTTTTATTTTATGCACCAAATAATTCTTCAAAAAAATACGAGAAAAACTGTGTTTTTACTTTTTTCATTGCTTAAAAAATGGCTGAAATATTTAGGTTCAAAATGCGCATTTTCGGCCGACGGATTTAATTGCGGTTGGCGCAGGAAAGTGGCGATGCGACGTCACAACCCCACCATTCGTCGCTCACGCTTACGTACGAAAGTACGCATAGAGTTTTTGTGGTTTTGTGATAAAAAAATAGCAAATAAATAATTTAGTGTGCTTCAGTGTTTTAACTACATACATACATAGCTAAATAATTAGCAATTCCTGAGCCACTTTTGGAAGATAACTGAGGAAAAGATGATTGAATAAAGGATATTGGTGATGGGTCTCTGACCGCATCGTCCAATATTCTCCTAGAATAAAGCGCCTGATTTTCCAAGTTACCTTTTATTACCCTTACTAATAAATAAAGGAAAGAATAGTTTCGGCACCAGCGGGGAAAAAAAACAAAAGATAAAAAAAAACTTTCCTTTATTTATTAGAAATATGTATTATAAAGTAATATTGGTATTTAATGTACATGAGGTTTTCATGAACATTTAATACTAATAACATTCAAATTTTATTACCCTTGTGAAGAAACGAGGCAGTGCTATTCTGTGCCGATAGTACACAGTAAATATAAAACAATCACCAACAACAATAATCCTCTATGCCATTTAGTTATTCTCAATTTCTATAAGTGGTTATAAGTTCTTACTTCAGCTAT
The DNA here is from genome assembly GCA_963576735.1 of Bedellia somnulentella. NCBI lineage: Eukaryota > Metazoa > Arthropoda > Insecta > Lepidoptera > Bedelliidae > Bedellia > Bedellia somnulentella. The sequence goes on from OY755188.1 coordinate 6,744,974, forward strand.
CGCGCAGGAAGCTATCGCGAAGCTATCGCGCATTCAACTCTCAAAACTCAATCTTTCACCCAGTTTACCCCCGTAGGAGTCGGCGAAAGTAGCTATTATTTATGTTACTTTATTGTAAACAAGCATATATGCATATAAAGGAATAAATAAAGAAACAATCGCACAATTCCCACGGACCGACTTCGCTCAGTGGCAATGATCCACCGGCTCACGGGTTGTGACGTAAAATTAAAAAGCGCGCGAAATCTGAAGATTTGAAAACGGGGTTGAACTTCTCGAGGTCGCTGCTTCGGAAATACTGCATGTATTGAAGTGAAATAAAAACTATTGTAATATAAATGATATGAACTAAAGTTTCAAGTGCATTTGGTACAGTTATTTTGACCCATTGGTTGGTGTTCTCCATTACAAGCAAAAGGGGTGAGTGTTTGGATAATCTTTATTTAGTGATTAATGCCGGAGACATTGTAGCTTTATTCCGTTTAATTATTTGTTGCAGCGTCAAGCCCTTTTTACTTTGATCAATAATCGTAGATAAGTTAATATGAAACGTAATTTCGTCACTTTGATATCATAACACCGTGGTGTAGTCGGCGAACAATTAGACTACGATCAGAGAGTGCGGACGTTCGCGTCCTGGGCATACAGTTGATCTTATTATTTTTCCATAATTTTTAGTTTTAGTATTTAGTGATAGCTATGTATGTAGTTTGAGTTAAGATATTTTTATAAGAGGTCTGCAGTTCGAATATCAAATTCCAAGCTCATGTAACTAGATTCCGTCGATGTTAATAATTTGTTCTAGCTTTATTCGATGTGCATTCTAACTGTTAAATTGCTCGTTGTCACGACAACACTAATTAGGTTTAATTGAGAACATATTTGTTTCCTTTCTTTTTGGGTTTTATATTTTATTATAGATAGTAGATGCATTCATTCCTTGTTTTATTTTGATTTAAAACTTACGCATTTCAATATCTAAAACAATAGAATTTATATCATGGAGAAGTGCAGCAATCGAACATGGTAAATGAAATTTATGGGTGATTGTACTTTGGGCAAGCAAAAAATATGAGATTAATGTGTCCGTCCTCTAGTCCACATTCACAGAAACTAGAATTTAAAATTTTTATTTTATGGAGATGCACGGGTACGCAACAGTGACCAAGACCTAACCTACTAATCATTGATGAGTATTTCCTCCCCAAATATTTCCGAGTTTTGGCCAAAAAAAATGAGCAACTTTTTATTCTCACCCTTTGTCCAATGGGCAGGCAAAGGACTTTTTAACCATGCAGCCTAGTTATTCGTTATCCTTCTTTTATTAAAATAACTGACCTTTTAGGAACGACTCTAAAAATAAAACTTAATAATATTGTTCTGCTATTTATTTTCTTCTACAAAATCACAAATTAATAACAATAACATAATATTCAAGCTAATGGTAACGACTGGTTTGTGTTTGAGAGACTCAGTACGAATGCCAGCAATGCCGCTTCGCCTGCCTCAAGACAGCTGTCATTTCGTCCTTCCCCCGCCACTTCCCTACCACCAAAAAACACGCGAAAGTGGCGCCGGAAGCGAGAGTTTTGAAATACATTTAGATTCATTCTTTTTAAACGGAAACTGGCCACTAATTTTATAATTTAATTCATTTTGAACCCAATATAGCTCATTTGAATTCATTTTCGAGACAGTTTAAAGTTACAAATTGACTATTTTCTAACAGACGGCCGTCCTGAGGCAGGAATGTCATCATTCCTTTTCGGCCATTCGAACTTACAACTTCTATGTCCTCATACATTAACAAATGAAATATATGTAACATAATTATTTATATTTTCAGTTTTGCCAAATATTACGTAATTGGTCGAGGCATAACATTCGTTTTAATTTTCGTGCAAGTATACCAAAATATTTATATATTAATGTACTATCTTATCATCTTAAATACATTTATCGTTCGTTAGAAGTTTATCTGCACAGCTTATATCAATCATATTTCATACAACAAAACACAACTAAAAAAATAAAAAAAATAATAATACAAAAGTATATAGAAATAATAATAGTTACTTAACAAAGAAAATTAACAATTTAAGAAATGCTTATTTTAACATGGCAGGATTTACTTTGAAAATCAGTTTTAACTTAAGTTACTTATTCCTAGCTCTACCTGACAATTTATTTATTATATATTTTCAATTAGAATGATAACAAAGAGCAATAGTAATAAAATTAAAAAAAAAATCGACTATTTAACATATGTTTAAATTTAACATGGCAGTGTTTAAATTTCAAAATAAATTTTAACTTGTGCTACTTATATAACTTATTCTTAGTTTTATCCACAATGATCCATTTCAGCGAGCCAGGCAGGAATCAGTAACCTGAAATTATTGCATTGCATTAATAATTTAGAAACTTTCTACGTGAAACTTTTATTCAATAAAATTGTAGTATAATTGTAAAAATGGTTTACAATAGATTTATGGTAGGTATGTTATCCTAGTTAGAAATAGAGGATTTTTGCCTGTATATTAATGTAAATAAAAAAAAGCCTTATTGTTAATGGTACCACTTGCGCTTTGGTGTATTTCATAACATAGAGAGTTGCTAGTGCTTCGGTATCCTTCACAGTAGCGAGTACCGCTTGCGCTTTGGCATCCTTCACATTAGTGAGTACCACTTGCGCTTCGGCATCCTTCGCATTAGTGAGTACCGCTTCCACTTTGGCCTGTTTTATAACTGAGAACAGTGCTAGCGCTTCGGCATCCTTCACAGTAGCGAGTACCGCTTGCGCTTTGGCATCCTTCACATTAGTGAGTACCACTTGCGCTTCGGCATCCTTCGCATTAGTGAGTACCACTTGCACTTTGGCCTGTTTTATAACTGAGAACAGTGCTAGCGCTTCGGCATCCTTCACAGTAGCGACTACCGCTTGCGCTTTGGCATCTTTCACATTAGTGAGTACCACTTGCGCTTCGGCATCCTTCGCATTAGTGAATACCGCTTGCACTTACTGATTCATTTGAGGAGCAATCTTTTTATTACTGGCTCCTATTCACCAAAACTTCTGAAACAAAAATTGGGTTCTGGAAGGACTAAGGAGGAATGGGTAATGTCATTGTCATTTGAAAAAGTAAATGAGTTAATATAGTTAGGTCAAATTAATCCGCTTTTCGAATATGGTTTTGGGCAATGTAATTTTGTTTTTAATTTATTTTAATTGTCAAAAATAGGACCAGCGTTCTGGTTTAATTCATTACTGTCATCGTCGGTATCGGGGATAGAAGATAGAGTTATCCAGCGTTTTAGTTGATCGGCCTGATAAATTCTTTTGTATTTACGTTTTGAGTGACCTGCAATACTTGAGAACTCATACCGGTCATTATACAAAATTACTGTAATCCTGTATGGGCCTCTAAACTTTGGGCATCGTTTTTTTTTACTCTTTCCATCGCTTGGCTTATGATGATTTGGGATCATAACAAGATCCCCTTTATTAAACAGAACTGTAGGAGCTCGGTCTTTATCGAAGTTTATCTTCATTTTGTGCTGATTGTTTCAATACAACTTTTGACAGACTTGAATTGCCGTTCTTGTTTCATATGGCTCCGTCGCTCCAACAGAATCGTAAATAGCATTGAGGAGACAACCTTCTGCGTTTGTTGGGTTGCTGGTTCGTCTTCGTTAGAGCGAGTTGGCGTATTGCTATCTCTGTCGATCGCTTCATCCCGCGCCACCTACCGCAAATAGGTCGCCTCACGTTTTGATAGAGCTTATTTGCAATTACAATTAATACTAGAACATTCATACTCCTGCAGGGACAGGCGCCCCTGCACGGCTCTATCAAACTATGAGGTGACACAATAACGACTCACATCACTTCTATACAATATCAAACAAAAATAATCACTAAATAACAAAGATAATTAAGTATATTCTTATTAATTACATTATTTAGACTCTGGTGGATTTATTTCAGTAAAAAAAATCTATCAATTAACAATCCATCGGAAATCTACAGTATCAGTTCTGTAATATCTTTGACTTCTTGTCATAGACAGCGAGTCATTCCAACAACTCGTCGCTCGTCACGTCATTCATTACACGCTCCACTTACACACAATCATATTTATAAATTCATCTATACTAAGCATGATTTTTATCATTTAAATATATTTAAGCTAGAAACAAAATATTTGTATATCTATGAAAACTGTATCGGGGATTCATTTGTAAATTACTTTTCCCTACACTTATTTTGGTTTTTATTCTTCGTATAAATTACAAATGCTACATCAAAACGGGGATACCCATTATGCTATAGATTTTTAAAAAATATTTACTAGATATTTTTCTATTGGTGTTGCTAGCTCAGTATAACGTTGAGACTTGCTTGTTTTCATAAGACTATGCGCTTCAATTAATTTGTAAAAATTTGCAAATACCTCTTATATTGTATATTCTGCGACTGTACCCTCATTGGAATGAACGCCGATGAAATAACGTACAGTCACATGCTTTGACTGAGGATTTTGCACTTATACTCTTATAATCTGGGGTCCACAGAGGGCCCTTAGAATACTGTTTATGCGAGTTTTTATTAAGTTTGATAGTTATTAGTGGTAATCTAAGACACTATTATACTTTCCCAGCGTTATTCCAATGAGTGTATTTCCTGTTCAACAGAACAGGGTAACAGTTTATGTAAATAAACAATCTTTTCGTACTGGTTCGGAGCAGTATATTGATATTTGACATTTGTACGGCCAATGAAATCAGTGTATCAAACTACATTTCGAAATGTTGTACGCATTATTTATTGTAGAATTTATGAACCATTACACTGAGGTCCTGAGTAAAGTCAATAAGTTGTTAAACCACATAATGGTATGGTTTAAGAAGCCCGATAGTGTGTTCTGTATGTATTACGTTAAACATACACCAAATTATCAAAATCTAACAACATGATCAAGAATTAAGAATCCAGTGTACAGTAGCCAATAAAGTGTTTTTGAGTGTTTATGTTCATAAAAAATATGGTGCTACTTATTTGTATGATTAGGTAAAAAAACGCCCCCGCCTTATCTACGTGAGAAATTTGTTAATACTTTAGTAGCTGATTAATTCAAATTTAAAAATATGTTAGTAAAAAAATAAAAAGTCCCCTAGGAAACCTTACACGATTTGCTATCGCGATTCAAAAACCCTATAATTAACTTCGCTTTGATGATTCCGTACCGGTTTCGCTTAACCAAATCCATAAATACGATAAAATAAAACAATGATAATTACATTATAAATAATAGAAAACGTTACGATTGCGACGATAACAATAAATATAACAAATTGAATGAAATTAACGCTTAAGTTAGAAAAATGCTAAACTACAATAAGGTTCCACACTACTCTTAAACTAGCAGGGTAGTCGAGACGATTGGTCAATCACTAAAACATACATTGACTTTTGGCTAAAGATTTATTAGTTACGAGTATTATGAATGAGTGAAGTGAAACTTTCGATGCAAGAATTAAGTATATGTGCGTGTTCAGTATAAGTAAAAAAAATAACTATTTAAATTAATTTTCCTAAAGATTCATCAATTACCAAAATCATACCTATGGCAATTCTAAAATAACAGAAATAATGGCTTGGTACTGATGAGAACCAATGATGAGCAGATTATTCTGGTAAGACTCTTCAAATGAACTATTTTGGAAGAATCATTAAATTTCTACTTTGGAATGAATACGGGAAGTATATTATGTTATTTAAATATATAAAGCATATATTCAGATTCTGCTGTTATTTGTAAGTTTATAAAAATACCAACTTTTTCATATTGGAAGAAGGTCTTGCTAGGTATACTGCGTACTTTCTTAATTTTGTACAACGTCAAAACATTTAAAATTGTTATAAAGGTCCCTTTTTCGCAAAAATAAATCTTTACGAGTTAACAATTTAAATTCAATAAAACTAATATAGTTTCCAATGTTCCAAAGAAGATAAATCAAAAACAAAAACTACTTATATTGTGACATGGAACATTAGGTCTACGCATTTTTTTAAATACCTACAGTGGAATAAGTATATAATTAAAAAGTACATAATGAGGATAAGTAGTATGAAATATTATCCCCATTCTAATCTTTCCACTTTGGTAAGTTAAAGTTGAAAAAAAGGGAAAATGTCTGAATATTCCCTTGTCGCTGAATTTTGTGTCATTCCTTAGATAAATAAGATTTATTTTACAATATATACACGATAAATTGTTTCAATTCTCCTCCAAAAAAAATATGTATTATTAACAGTCGTTCGAATCAAAAATAAAAATTTGAAGAAAATGTAGAAAATAATTAATTTCTGCAATTAAAACTGGTGAAAGAACGAAACAACATTATTTTATCACCGTAACATAAAGGTAGACAAAACTCTTGACAGATGTATTCTTAAATAGAAACAATATCCACTATTAATCTCATTTGCGGAACTACCCAAATACTATTTTGAGCGCGTAATTGTTTCGTAATAATTTACCTATTTATCAATAACTAACCACTAACGGCAGTCACACCTATCTTATAACTTGTGATCATCCTATCATGAAAATATGATGCATATCGTTGCATTTTTTACTCTCTTGGTATTTAGGAACACTCAAAAGAGTTGTTCAATGGCAATCAATGAAAATAAATAATTCAAATTGAAAATCATAAAATCTTATTTAACGTAAGGCGGTAAAATTCACAAAGTGCGAATCTTTTACGATATTAAATTATTGCTCGAAAATATATCACATTTAATCTAATTTCTAAATATATTAATAAGTTTAAAATTTAATTGATGATTTTAAAAGCGGAAATAAAAATTTTGATACGAAATTCGTGATTAAAAGGTTGATTGTAATTATAAGTTATTAAATGTTTTTTTTTTAATTATATCTAAATTAGTTAATGCAACGATAAAACATACATGAAATAATTTAAAAAGATTAGTCATAAAACAAAAATAAATATCGCGCATAGAAATAATATTTCCCTATCACCATTACATGAATATTTAAAACTGTACAATTATATTACTCATTCATTCCATAACTTACGATCGAGGTATAGTGATGCGAGAGAGAAAGGAAACATCGTTTAACATAAATATAACAATAATAAACAGCATGTAAGTGTTTTTGACTCAAATAATAGCCATTATAAAAGATTTCAAAAACTCTAGGGTCATTTAGACCAAATAGATACATTATCACGATTATAACATTTGGAAAACTGTCGTGGCATAAAATACAGAAAACTAACTTGCTTTCTCATTTATTTTTTCCTTATTATGGGAATAAGCAACAAACAAAATACCACATTACAAACATTTAAAACTCATGTTTTATGAGTATTCTGCAAGCCACTAGACTCTGTGACATTTTTGAAACATTGGAGTTAATCTTTCAACCTTACACTAGTTTAAAAGTCAATTATAATAGCAACTACAACAGCCAATCCTTTCTCAATCACGCGACTATACCACAACCGCATTCCATAACAAACGTTACCCTACAATAGTGGTAAGACGTACAAAGATTGGTCAACAGCTTAACTTATTCATCCAACAGCATGTCCGGCCTTTGATCTTGATTTGTCCCGATTGACGGATTGACTAAGAGTCACACCTAGCGATGAGGTACCCTCTCTCCTAATCGTCGTTAAGCTTCGTCCTGTGGCTAAGTGTGGTAACGGTGGTGTCAACCTAAGTAGTGTATCGTTTGTATCAGTCATTTTTTTTTTAGACCTAATTTAATCAAAAGTATAGTAAACAGTCGTTGAAAGTCGTTCGTGAAAAGGAAAGGTTAGGTGAGGATAGGTTGAAAAATCCAGATTAGAAACTTCTAGCGATCATAATGTAAACACAGAAGAGTACGTTTAAATATTGCAAGTTTATAATAAAATAAAATGGAATGAAAAAGTATTCAAATCTCAGAAAATATCACACTTTGCATTTGTTTGCATTTAGAATAAGTAGAATACGCTATAAAATGTCTTCAGCGGTAAAATATATAAAAGGTAGCTAGCAGGATATAAAAAGTAGGTTAATATCACTCTTCACCGACATTGCATACACGTCGTAAATCCAAAACAATAATTTTGGAATGGAACTAATGAATTCTTAATTTAACTATTAAGGCCTATATTCAAAATAAAGGGATAGACAGATCTTTGGAATCACCAAGTCTGTCTCCTACTCTGAGCGTGAAGATGGTACATGAAGCGGATACTAGAGATAAGTTGCTAATTTAAATACCTAATAATATAAATTGTATTCCATTAAAATCAAATAAGTAACGGTATAGTGCTATTTCAGCTGACACTCCACATACATACACAAAATACAACAACAAAACATATAACAGACATTGAATCAAAAGAAATACACCTTGATACGAGGTTAGCCGTAGTTTATACATGAAAATTAATTCAAAACTTGATATCTATCTATACTTATAATAAATCTGTAGAGAGGTCAATTCTGTACATTAAATATATTTTCAAAATAACTATCAGGGGGTGATCAGTGATCGATACTGATGCCAAAAATGAAATCAGTAAAATTTTTGTCTGTCTGTCTGTCTGTCTGTCCGTCTGTCTGTCTGTCTGTCTGTCTGTCTGTCGGTTTGTATGTTCCTTATGGAAACAAAAACTACTCGACGGATTTTAACGAAACTTGGTATAATTATTCTTCATACTCCTGGGCAGGTTTTTGTATACTTTCCAGCAGAGTAGTGAAGGGGAATTTTGGGAAACTTTGGGAAAACGGGGAAAGTTACTCCATTTTTTAAGCTTCCGTCGCGTGTGCAGCCTTAATGGTTAAAGTTACATAGAAATCATGTATGACGGAAATATTTTACATAAAAGTGTCTAAAAAATATCCTTGAACAGCATATGTCTATCTTTTATGGTTGACTCACAATAACACGTGTAAGTCTTGATAGCTTACCAGTTCGGAGCATTCTGATTAAATTTGTTTACTCTTACGTTTATAGTTCTCTCATTCATCTCTCATTTTAAAAATTTTACATTATTACCTTTTTAATAAAAAAATAATCATAGAAATCGGTATAGAAACACCAAACTTATACATGAAATAAGCCATCGCGTCCTGTCGTCGCACGTGTATACTGAATCGTGCTATATGGATTATTTTTTTAGTAATGGTTGCTCGGGCAAAAGATAGCCGTGAGTATATGTATGATGTATGCAAAATTTGTAACTCTGTTTGTTTGTTTGCATGGGATTATTTTCGGAGATACTGAACCTTTCATTAAAGCGCTTTCACAATCACAAAGCTTCACTATTCAGGAGTGCTATAAGTTGCGCTAAATTTCACAAAGGTTGAGCAGTGATTGAAGAAACCTCAGATATTTTTAAAACTACGCTACCCGTGCGAAGCTGGGCCAATCCACTAGTTTGGAAATAAAATATAAAAAGCCATAAAATACCCAACCGGTAAAAGATATAAAAGATAACAGGCGGTAAATAAGAAAGTTAGTACCATTCTTAACCGACAACAAACGAGACTCACGTAAGCATAATAATTTACTAAATAAAATATTTAACCTAGATATTCACGGCTATGTTTACATAAAAGGGCAGACAGATCTTTAGCATTACACTCTGTCTCTCACTTTGAGCGCGAAGATGGTATATAAAAGTGATAATGACGGGTTGCTAACCGCATCACCTTAAATATTTAAGTCCTACTTTCTTATTTGAATTGCATTAATATCAAGTTAAGAAATGGTGTAAAACTATGCTAGCCCGACACTCATCCAAATATTTGGAATTATACATTTATATAAATATTACGTCTACTTCATACCGTGCAAAAAAAAAACATTCTAAAGATTAACTAACCCTGGCAAAATGAATAAGTGCTTGGTAATGTTTTCGTGAGTAACTAATTTTAGAGAGGGTAGTTCTGGTAATGCGCGTGAAGATTTGTGAATAAATGAGTAGTGGTGCGTTTCCAGAGAGTAGCCCTGGCAAAACGCGTGAACATTTGTGAATGTATGAGTTATGGTGCGTTTCCAGAGAGTAGCCCTGGCAAAACGCGTGAACATTTGTGAATGTATGAGTAATGGTGCGTTTCCAGAGAGTAGCCCTGGCAAAACGCGTGAATATTTGTGAATTTATGAGTAATGGTGCGTTTCCAGAGAGTAGCCCTGGCAAAACGCGTGAATATTTGTGAATTTATGAGTAATGGTGCGTTTCCAGAGAGTAGCCCTGGCAAAACAAGTGAATATTTGTGAATGTATAAGTAATGGTGCGTTTCAAGAGAGTAGCCCTGGCAAAACGCGTGAATATATGTGAATGTATGAGTAATGGTGCGTTTCCAGAGAGTAGCCCTGGCAAAACGCGAGTGTTAGTATTTAGTGTAGTTTTAGTATTTAGTGATAGTTATGTATGTAGTTTGAGTTAAGATATTTTTATAAGAGGTCTGCAGTTCGAATATCAAATTCCAAGCTCATGTAACTAGATTCCGTCGATGTTAATAATTTGTTCTAGCTTTATTCGATGTGCATTCTAACTGTTAAATTGCTCGTTGTCACGACAACACTAATTAGGTTTAATTGAGAACATATTTGTTTCCTTTCTTTTTGGGTTTTATATTTTATTATAGATAGTAGATGCATTCATTCCTTGTTTTATTTTGATTTAAAACTTACGCATTTCAATATCTAAAACAATAGAATTTACATCATGGAGAAGTGCAGCAATCGAACATGGTAAATGAAATTTATGGGTGATTGTACTTTGGGCAAGCAAAAAATATGAGATTAATGTGTCCGTCCTCTAGTCCACATTCACAGAAACTAGAATTTAAAATTTTGATTTTATGGAGATGCACGGGTACGCAACAGTGACCAAGACGTAACCTACTAATCATTGATGAGTATTTCCTCCCCAAATATTTCCGAGTTTTGGCCAAAAAAAAATGAGCAACTTTTTATTCTCACCCTTTGTCCAATGGGCAGGCAAAGGACTTTTTAACCATGCAGCCTAGTTATTCGTTATCCTTCTTTTATTAAAATAACTGACCTTTTAGGAACGACTCTAAAAATAAAACTTAATAATATTGTTCTGCTATTTATTTTCTTCTACAAAATCACAAGTTAATAACAATAACATAATATTCAAGCTAATGGTAACGACTGGTTTGTGTTTGAGAGACTCAGTACGAATGCCAGCAATGCCGCTTCGCCTGCCTCAAGACAGCTGTCATTTCGTCCTTCCCCCGCCACTTCCCTACCACCAAAAAACACGCGAAAGTGGCGCCGGAAGCGAGAGTTTTGAAATACATTTAGATTCATTCTTTTTAAACGGAAACTGGCCACTAATTTTATAATTTAATTCATTTTGAACCCAATATAGCTCATTTGAATTCATTTTCGAGACAGTTTAAAGTTACAAATTGACTATTTTCTAACAGACGGCCGTCCTGAGGCAGGAATGTCCTCATTCCTTTTCGGCCATTCGAGCTTACAACTTCTATGTCCTCATACATTAACAAATGAAATATATGTAACATAATTATTTATATTTTCAGTTTTGCCAAATATTACGTAATTGGTCGAGGCATAACATTCGTTTTAATTTTCGTGCAAGTATACCAAAATATTTATATATTAATGTACTATCTTATCATCTTAAATACATTTATCGTTCGTTAGAAGTTTATCTGCACAGCTTATATCAATCATATTTCATACAACAAAACACAACTAAAATAATAAAAAAAATAATAATACAAAAGTATATAGAAATAATAATAGTTACTTAACAAAGAAAATTAACAATTTAAGAAATGCTTATTTTAACATGGCAGGATTTACTTTGAAAATCAGTTTTAACTTAAGTTACTTATTCCTAGCTCTACCTGACAATTTATTTATTATATATTTTCAATTAGAATGATAACAAAGAGCAATAGTAATAAAATTAAAAAAAATATCGACTATTTAACATATGTTTAAATTTAACATGGCAGTGTTTAAATTTCAAAATAAATTTTAACTTGTGCTACTTATATAACTTATTCTTAGTTTTATCCACAATGATCCATTTCAGCGAGCCAGGCAGGAATCAGTGACCTGAAATTATTGCATTGCATTAATAATTTAGAAACTTTCTACGTGAAACTTTTATTCAATAAAATTGTAGTATAATTGTAAAAATGGTTTACAATAGATTTATGGTAGGTATGTTATCCTAGTTAGAAATAGAGGATTTTTGCCTGTATATTAATGTAAATAAAAAAAAGCCTTATTGTTAATGGTACCACTTGCGCTTCGGTGTATTTCATAACATAGAGAGTTGCTAGTGCTTCGGTATCCTTCACAGTAGCGAGTACCGCTTGCGCTTTGGCATCCTTCACATTAGTGAGTACCACTTGCGCTTCGGCATCCTTCGCATTAGTGAGTACCGCTTCCACTTTGGCCTGTTTTATAACTGAGAACAGTGCTAGCGCTTCGGCATCCTTCACAGTAGCGAGTACCGCTTGCGCTTTGGCATCCTTCACATTAGTGAGTACCACTTGCGCTTCGGCATCCTTCGCATTAGTGAGTACCACTTGCACTTTGGCCTGTTTTATAACTGAGAACAGTGCTAGCGCTTCGGCATCCTTCACAGTAGCGACTACCGCTTGCGCTTTGGCATCTTTCACATTAGTGAGTACCACTTGCGCTTCGGCATCCTTCGCATTAGTGAATACCGCTTGCACTTACTGATTCATTTGAGGAGCAATCTTTTTATTACTGGCTCCTATTCACCAAAACTTCTGAAACAAAAATTGGGTTCTGGAAGGACTAAGGAGGAATGGGTAATGTCATTGTCATTTGAAAAAGTAAATGAGTTAATATAGTTAGGTCAAATTAATCCGCTTTTCGAATATGGTTTTGGGCAATGTAATTTTGTTTTTAATTTATTTTAATTGTCAAAAATAGGACCAGCGTTCTGGTTTAATTCATTACTGTCATCGTCGGTATCGGGGATAGAAGATAGAGTTATCCAGCGTTTTAGTTGATCGGCCTGATAAATTCTTTTGTATTTACGTTTTGAGTGACCTGCAATACTTGAGAACTCATACCGGTCATTATACAAAATTACTGTAATCCTGTATGGGCCTCTAAACTTTGGGCATCGTTTTTTTTTACTCTTTCCATCGCTTGGCTTATGATGATTTGGGATCATAACAAGATCCCCTTTATTAAACAGAACTGTAGGAGCTCGGTCTTTATCGAAGTTTATCTTCATTTTGTGCTGATTGTTTCAATACAACTTTTGACAGACTTGAATTGCCGTTCTTGTTTCATATGGCTCCGTCGCTCCAACAGAATCGTAAATAGCATTGAGGAGACAACCTTCTGCGTTTGTTGGGTTGCTGGTTCGTCTTCGTTAGAGCGAGTTGGCGTATTGCTATCTCTGTCGATCGCTTCATCCCGCGCCACCTACCGCAAATAGGTCGCCTCACGTTTTGATAGAGCTTATTTGCAATTACAATTAATACTAGAACATTCATACTCCTGCAGGGACAGGCGCCCCTGCACGGCTCTATCAAACTATGAGGTGACACAATAACGACTCACATCACTTCTATACAATATCAAACAAAAATAAGCACTAAATAACAAAGATAATTAAGTATATTCTTATTAATTACATTATTTAGACTCTGGTGGATTTATTTCAGTAAAAAAAATCTATCAATTAACAATCCATCGGAAATCTACAGTATCAATTCTGTAATATCTTTGACTTCTTGTCTTAGACAGTGCGTCATTCCAACAACTCGTCGCTCGTCACGTCATTCATATTTACACGCTCCACTTACACACAATCATATTTATAAATTCATCTATACTAAGCATGATTTTTATCATTTAAATATATTTAAGCTAGAAACAAAATGTTTGTATATCTATGAAAACTGTATCGGGGATTCATTTGTAAATTACTTTTCCCTACACTTATTTTGGTTTTTATTCTTCGTATAAATTACAAATGCTACATCAAAACGGGGATACCCATTATGCTATAGATTTTTAAAAAATATTTACTAGATATTTTTCTATTGGTGTTGCTAGCTCAGTATAACGTTGAGACTTGCTTGTTTTCATAAGACTATGCGCTTCAATTAATTTGTAAAAATTTGCAAATACCTCTTATATTGTATATTCTGCGACTGTACCCTCATTGGAATGAACGCCGATGAAATAACGTACAGTCACATGCTTTGACTGAGGATTTTGCACTTATACTCTTATAATCTGGGGTCCACAGAGGGCCCTTAGAATACTGTTTATGCGAGTTTTTATTAAGTTTGATAGTTATTAGTGGTAATCTAAGACACTATTATACTTTCCCAGCGTTATTCCAATGAGTGTATTTCCTGTTCAACAGAACAGGGTAACAGTTTATGTAAATAAACAATCTTTTCGTACTGGTTCGGAGCAGTATATTGATATTTGACATTTGTACGGCCAATGAAATCAGTGTATCAAACTACATTGTTGTACGCAAATGTTGTACGCATTATTTATTGTAGAATTTATGAACCATTACACTGAGGTCCTGAGTAAAGTCAATAAGTTGTTAAACCACATAATGGTATGGTTTAAGAAGCCCGATAGTGTGTTCTGTATGTATTACGTTAAACATACACCAAATTATCAAAATCTAACAACATGATCAAGAATTAAGAATCCAGTGTACAGTAGCCAATAAAGTGTTTTTGAGTGTTTATGTTCATAAAAAATATGGTGCTACTTATTTGTATGATTAGGTAAAAAAACGCCCCCGCCTTATCTACGTGAGAAATTTGTTAATACTTTAGTAGCTGATTAATTCAAATTTAAAAATATGTTAGTAAAAAAATAAAAAGTACCCTAGGAAACCTTACACGATTTGCTATCGCGATTCAAAAACCCTATAATTAACTTCGCTTTGATGATTCCGTACCGGTTTCGCTTAACCAAATCCATAAATACGATAAAATAAAACAATGATAATTACATTATAAATAATAGAAAACGTTACGATTGCGACGATAACAATAAATATAACAAATTGAATGAAATTAACGCTTAAGTTAGAAAAATGCTAAACTACAATAAGGTTCCACACTACTCTTAAACTAGCAGGGTAGTCGAGACGATTGGTCAATCACTAAAACATACATTGACTTTTGGCTAAAGATTTATTAGTTACGAGTATTATGAATGAGTGAAGTGAAACTTTCGATGCAAGAATTAAGTATATGTGCGTGTTCAGTATAAGTAAAAAAAATAACTATTTAAATTAATTTTCCTAAAGATTCATCAATTACCAAAATCATACCTATGGCAATTCTAAAATAACAGAAATAATGGCTTGGTACTGATGAGAACCAATGATGAGCAGATTATTCTGGTAAGACTCTTCAAATGAACTATTTTGGAAGAATCATTAAATTTCTACTTTGGAATGAATACGGGAAGTATATTATGTTATTTAAATATATAAAGCATATATTCAGATTCTGCTGTTATTTGTAAGTTTATAAAAATACCAACTTTTTCATATTGGAAGAAGGTCTTGCTAGGTATACTGCGTACTTTCTTAATTTTGTACAACGTCAAAACATTTAAAATTGTTATAAAGGTCCCTTTTTCGCAAAAATAAATCTTTACGAGTTAACAATTTAAATTCAATAAAACTAATATAGTTTCCAATGTTCCAAAGAAGATAAATCAAAAACAAAAACTACTTATATTGTGACATGGAACATTAGGTCTACGCATTTTTTTAAATACCTACAGTGGAATAAGTATATAATTAAAAAGTACATAATGAGGATAAGTAGTATGAAATATTATCCCCATTCTAATCTTTCCACTTTGGTAAGTTAAAGTTGAAAAAAAGGGAAAATGTCTGAATATTCCCTTGTCGCTGAATTTTGTGTCATTCCTTAGATAAATAAGATTTATTTTACAATATATACACGATAAATTGTTTCAATTCTCCTCCAAAAAAAATATGTATTATTAACAGTCGTTCGAATCAAAAATAAAAATTTGAAGAAAATGTAGAAAATAATTAATTTCTGCAATTAAAACTGGTGAAAGAACGAAACAACATTATTTTATCACCGTAACATAAAGGTAGACAAAACTCTTGACAGATGTATTCTTAAATAGAAACAATATCCACTATTAATCTCATTTGCGGAACTACCCAAATACTATTTTGAGCGCGTAATTGTTTCGTAATAATTTACCTATTTATCAATAACTAACCACTAACGGCAGTCACACCTATATTATAACTTGTGATCATCCTATCATGAAAATATGATGCATATCGTTGCATTTTTTACTCTCTTGGTATTTAGGAACACTCAAAAGAGTTGTTCAATGGCAATCAATGAAAATAAATAATTCAAATTGAAAATCATAAAATCTTATTTAACGTAAGGCGGTAAAATTCACAAAGTGCGAATCTTTTACGATATTAAATTAATGCTCGAAAATATATCACATTTAATCTAATTTCTAAATATATTAATAAGTTTAAAATTTAATTGATGATTTTAAAAGCGGAAATAAAAATTTTGATACGAAATTCGTGATTAAAAGGTTGATTGTAATTATAAGTTATTAAATGTTTTTTTTTTTAATTATATCTAAATTAGTTAATGCAACGATAAAACATACATGAAATAATTTAAAAAGATTAGTCATAAAACAAAAATAAATATCGCGCATAGAAATAATATTTCCCTATCACCATTACATGAATATTTAAAACTGTACAATTATATTACTCATTCATTCCATAACTTACGTTCGAGGTATAGTGATGCGAGAGAGAAAGGAAACATCGTTTAACATAAATATAACAATAATAAACAGCATGTAAGTGTTTTTGACTCAAATAATAGCCATTATAAAAGATTTCAAAAACTCTAGGGTCATTTAGACCAAATAGATACATTATCACGATTATAACATTTGGAAAACTGTCGTGGCATAAAATACAGAAAACTAACTTGCTTTCTCATTTATTTTTTCCTTATTATGGGAATAAGCAACAAACAAAATACCACATTACAAACATTTAAAACTCATGTTTTATGAGTATTCTGCAAGCCACTAGACTCTGTGACATTTTTGAAACATTGGAGTTAATCTTTCAACCTTACACTAGTTTAAAAGTCAATTATAATAGCAACTATAACAGCCAATCCTTTCTCAATCACGCGACTATACCACAACCGCATTCCATAACAAACGTTACCCTACAATAGTGGTAAGACGTACAAAGATTGGTCAACAGCTTAACTTATTCATCCAACAGCATGTCCGGCCTTTGATCTTGATTTGTCCCGATTGACGGATTGACTAAGAGTCACACCTAGCGATGAGGTACCCTCTCTCCTAATCGTCGTTAAGCTTCGTCCTGTGGCTAAGTGTGGTAACGGTGGTGTCAACCTAAGTAGTGTATCGTTTGTATCAGTCATTTTTTTTAGGCCTAATTTAATCAAAAGTATAGTAAACAGTCGTTGAAAGTCGTTCGTGAAAAGGAAAGGTTAGGTGAGGATAGGTTGAAAAATCCAGATTAGAAACTTCTAGCGATCATAATGTAAACACACAAGAGTACGTTTAAATATTGCAAGTTTATAATAAAATAAAATGGAATGAAAAAGTATTCAAATCTCAGAAAATATCACACTTTGCATTTGTTTGCATTTAGAATAAGTAGAATACGCTATAAAATGTCTTCAGCGGTAAAATATATAAAAGGTAGCTAGCAGGATATAAAAAGTAGGTTAATATCACTCTTAACCGACATTGCATACACGTCGTAAATCCAAAACAATAATTTTGGAATGGAACTAATGAATTCTTAATTTAACTATTAAGGCCTATATTCAAAATAAAGGGATAGACAGATCTTTGGAATCACCAAGTCTGTCTCCTACTCTGAGCGTGAAGATGGTACATGAAGCGGATACTAGAGATAAGTTGCTAATTTAAATACCTAATAATATAAATTGTATTCCATTAAAATCAAATAAGTAACGGTATAGTGCTATTTCAGCTGACACTCCACATACATACACAAAATACAACAACAAAACATATAAACAGACATTGAATCAAAAGAAATACACCTTGATACGAGGTTAGCCGTAGTTTATACATGAAAATTAATTCAAAACTTGATATTTGGAAATAAAATATAAAAAGCCATAAAATACCCAACCGGTAAAAGATATAAAAGATAACAGGCGGTAAATAAGAAAGTTAGTACCATTCTTAACCGACAACAAACGAGACTCACGTAAGCATAATAGTTTACTAAATAAAATATTTAACCTAGATATTCACGGCTATGTTTACATAAAAGGGCAGACAGATCTTTAGCATTACACTCTGTCTCTCACTTTGAGCGCGAAGATGGTATATAAAAGTGATAATGACGGGTTGCTAACCGCATCACCTTAAATATTTAAGTCCTACTTTCTTATTTGAATTGCATTAATATCAAGTTAAGAAATGGTGTAAAACTATGCTAGCCCGACACTCATCCAAATATTTGGAATTATACATTTATATAAATATTACGTCTACTTCATACCGTGCAAAAAAAAAAACATTCTAAAGATTAGCTAACCCTGGCAAAATGAATAAGTGCTTGGTAATGTTTTCGTGAGTAACTAATTTTAGAGAGGGTAGTTCTGGTAATGCGCGTGAAGATTTGTGAATAAATGAGTAGTGGTGCGTTTCCAGAGAGTAGCCCTGGCAAAACGCGTGAACATTTGTGAATGTATGAGTTATGGTGCGTTTCCAGAGAGTAGCCCTGGCAAAACGCGTGAACATTTGTGAATGTATGAGTAATGGTGCGTTTCCAGAGAGTAGCCCTGGCAAAACGCGTGAATATTTGTGAATTTATGAGTAATGGTGCGTTTCCAGAGAGTAGCCCTGGCAAAACAAGTGAATATTTGTGAATGTATAAGTAATGGTGCGTTTCAAGAGAGTAGCCCTGGCAAAACGCGTGAATATATGTGAATGTATGAGAAATGGTGCGTTTCCAGAGAGTAGCCCTGGCAAAACGCGAGTGTTAGTATTTAGTGTAGTTTTAGTATTTAGTGATAGTTATGTATGTAGTTTGAGTTAAGATAATTTTATAAGAGGTCTGCAGTTCGAATATCAAATTCCAAGCTCATGTAACTAGATTCCGTCGATGTTAATAATTTGTTCTAGCCTTATTCGATGTGCATTCTAACTGTTAAATTGCTCGTTGTCACGACAACACTAATTAGGTTTAATTGAGAACATATTTGTTTCCTTTCTTTTTGGGTTTTATATTTTATTATAGATAGTAGATGCATTCATTCCTTGTTTTATTTTGATTTAAAACTTACGCATTTCAATATCTAAAACAATAGAATTTATATCATGGAGAAGTGCAGCAATCGAACATGGTAAATGAAATTTATGGGTGACTGTACTTTGGGCAAGCAAAAAATATGAGATTAATGTGTCCGTCCTCTAGTCCACATTCACAGAAACTAGAATTTAAAATTTTGATTTTATGGAGATGCACGGGTACGCAACAGTGACCAAGACGTAACCTACTGATCATTGATGAGTATTTCCTCCCCAAATATTTCCGAGTTTTGGCCAAAAAAAATGAGCAACTTTTTATTCTCACCCTTTGTCCAATGGGCAGGCAAAGGACTTTTTAACCATGCAGCCTAGTTATTCGTTATCCTTCTTTTATTAAAATAACTGACCTTTTAGGAACGACTCTAAAAATAAAACTTAATAATATTGTTCTGCTATTTATTTTCTTCTACAAAATCACAAGTTAATAACAATAACATAATATTCAAGCTAATGGTAACGACTGGTTTGTGTTTGAGAGACTCAGTACGAATGCCAGCAATGCCGCTTCGCCTGCCTCAAGACAGCTGTCATTTCGTCCTTCCCCCGCCACTTCCCTACCACCAAAAAACACGCGAAAGTGGCGCCGGAAGCGAGAGTTTTGAAATACATTTAGATTCATTCTTTTTAAACGGAAACTGGCCACTAATTTTATAATTTAATTCATTTTGAACCCAATATAGCTCATTTGAATTCATTTTCGAGACAGTTTAAAGTTACAAATTGACTATTTTCTAACACTTTCATCAATGTTTCATCGACAAAGATTTTCAGTAAACGTCTTCCGTGTTTTATTATATGTTTTTATTTATGTCGATATCGGCATATATTTGTATCCTAAATCCTCCGTGGTCGTCCTCTAACCACATTACCTTCCAAATTGGCTCTATAGATCTCTTGCACCAAATTATTGTCATCCATCCTTTCTATGCGCCCAAACCATCTCAACATTCCTTTTTCTATACATACATATACTCACGGCTATAATTCCCTAGAAGGGGTAGCCAGAGCCAAGGAATTATAAATTCCTCAGCCACTTTTGGAAGTTGAGTGGGGAAAAGGTGGTAAAATAAAGGTTTTTGGTGATGGGTCTCCAACCGCATCGCCCAAAAATCCAATAAAAAGCCCCAATACCCTTAGTCGCCTCTTACGACACCCGTGGCTAGAAAGGGGTAGCAACAAACCAAATGCATCGGTATATTCCTGGATCTTTCGAAGGCATTCGACACGGTCTCTGTCCCTACTCTTCTATCAAAGCTGGAGTCGATGGGAATCCGTGAAATTATTTATGATATTTTCACAGACTACCTTACAAATAGAGTCCAGCAGGTTAAAATAGGGAACTATATTAGTGATGAGATGAAATACTGACCGCCAGAGTACGAAACATAATATACATATTTAAAATATAGAGAGAATCAGCATCACTCCGTGTTGAAATATAGTACTGGCCTGCTAGGCTATCAGCTGTACAATAAAAAAATTAAATAAAAAGATTTATTTGCCAAGTAACAGATTACACCATTTGTACTTAAACTAACGATCATTGTTTTACAAATTGTAATTTATAATGCAGCTATTCTTTAGCTTTTTATGACATATTAAGAGGTCGAGTAGACAAACAAAAGAATATTTTTTTCTTGTGGCTTGTAGTACAAAACAAAACAATAAATTCTAGTACCTAAACTAGGCCAGGCCTGTATCTTAGGTACTAGTTTTTTCCCATATATTTCATTAATTATTACATTTCAATTTAGAAGACATATATTTTAAAGAGCTAGGTTAGGTAGGAGCAGAGCGTTATTTTAAAGTTGGGTAGTTATGAATAATAATTTGGTTTTCTACAATAGTATTGTGGTCCAATGAAATAGCGCGCGAGAGCGTGCGCGTAATAAAAATATAACGTGATAGTTAGACTACTTTGACTATGATGTGATACAATTTTGTTTTTTGTCCTATTTTTATATTTTGAAACAAAATTATATTTTTTATGCAAACTTAATGTTAAATGTTTATTTTATTGTAACACAAACGAATACTAATCCAATTGAAACAAATAGTAATATAATATATGTACACACTTAACAAATATAAAACTAAACTTAAACGTGACTAATTAATTAAATATTTACAGCAGAAATTAAATTAAACAATATAAAAAATGTTTTCGAAATCGCTGCCGCTAGGGGGTAGGGTTCCCAAGAGGCTGGCTGCATTACCCCTCTGTATTGCAATACTTACTCTCTGACCAAAGTATGTGCCAGCCCTAGGATCCCCGCTAGCTTCGACTAGGCGCGCAGATATTTCTTTAAAGAATCTACGCGCATCTAAACCCCATGGGCCGAGGGTCTCCACGGCAAAAGGGATAAAAATATGACTGTAATCCAGGAAGCCATATTAACGCTTCTTTAGACCCTCAGAGTATGTCGCGGCAGCTCCAGCCCGAACAGCAGACCGAGACAAATGGGAAGGCGCCAGTGTGTCGACACAAGTTGCATCCCACACAAGCGTCCTCCCATTTTTCCAGGGAATCAACGACATACCATCCGGTCTCCTGCCATCATCACGCAACAATCCAGATGGTTCCAAGATCACTGGTATATTGATGGTGGCAAGGACCCGTCTGATAATATCGTTAATGGCTGTATGGCGTGAAATACGGCCAGCGCTGCGACGACATGATAATCCATGGAGCCCTAGTTCTTCCACTAATGCACCACAGCGGCAGCGATGTTGTTCACTTAATTTAACGCCTAACCTTAAACCTAAGGATAACGAAAAAGAGGCTCTGTCGAGCAAAGTTCCGAGATTGGCAGGAGGTAACGCGTTCAACCAATGTCCCGATTCTGCCTCACAGCAAGCCAAAAGGCGAGCACGCTCCGCCAAGTCAAGAGCTGTTATTTGAAAGATTTGCTTGAACTTGACGGCAGAGAGGCTCATCCCGAGACCTCTGAGATGACAGAATGAGTGGGACGTTGGCGTTGGACCCGACTGTATCTAACCATGCCCTTTTGGCTTCTGTGAGACCCGGAATCTCAGAAAAATCGTTTACTTTCTCAGTGATGCGTGAGAAGAGATCCGAGATTCCGAAACCAGACGACAAAAAGGTAAGCAAGGCTATACTTGACAGGCTGCGGATGCCGATGCCGCCATGGCGAATAGGCAGCGTGGCCTGCATCAAGCAACGGTCATTAATTTGAATGTTAAAAATTTTAGTCATAGTTTCTTTGATTATTCTATCAAGATCCGAAAGTACTGAGATTTGCCTCCAAATGCCAGAACATCTCATTTTGGAACAAATAAACAATATTTTACAATCGTGTATGCTATATGAGGGTTTAATTTTTCTAAAAAAGATGAAGATTCGTGAAATTTCAAAATTTTTTCATCTACAAAAAAGGGAATAGAATCATCTAATATAGGGGCACCTAAGAGGCGAAGATTTTCAGATTTAATTATTTTTATACCAGGAGCTAACAGGTTAAATTTATTTTTTATTTCTGGTATTAAATCATGATTCAAATTTGGGCCAAAGTATAACTCACACTTATCAAAATTAAGTTCTAAACCAATATGCCTAAAATTTTCAATAATGCTACTTCAATCGTTTAAAACTTCGTTTGCCTCGCCTCCAATGGTGCCATCATCAAGGTATAACACATTTAACTTGGAGGCTAAGTTTTTAATGTGTGGGTGTATAGCCAAACTAAACACAGCCGGACCAAGAGGATCGCCTTGCTGGCATCCAACACATGAATTAATAATTTTGCCACGGTAAATTAATTTTGTAGGCTTACTGTAATCGTGTTTCGTTAAATGTTAACAAAAATATACATTTTATGTTAAAAAAAAAACTGTTTTTATCAAAATGAGTAAAATGTACACAAGCCTGTTACATTATGGCGTTACTTTATGATTCTAAAATTAATCGGAAACATTAAGTCGTAAGAGGCGACTAAGGGTATTGGGACTTTTTATTGGATTTTTGGGCGATGCGGTTGGAGACCCATCACCAAAAACCTTTATTTTACCACCTTTTCCCCACTCAACTTCCAAAAGTGGCTGAGGAATTTATAATTCCTTAGCTCTGGCTACCCCTTCTAGGGAATTATAGCCGTGAGTATATGTATGTATAGAAAAAGGAATGTTGAGATGGTTTGGGCGCATAGAAAGGATGGATGACAATAATTTGGTGCAAGAGATCTATAGAGCCAATTTGGAAAGTAATGTGGTTAGAGGACGACCACGGAGGATTTAGGATACAAATATATGCCGATATCGACATAAATAAAAACATATAATAAAACACGGAAGACGTTTACTAAAAATCTTTGTCGATGAAACATTGATGATAGAAGGATAACGAATCACTAGGCTGCATGGTTAAAAAGTCCTTTGCCTGCCCATTGGACAAAGGGTGAGAATAAAAAGTTGCTCATTTTTTTTGGCCAAAACTCGGAAATATTTGGGGAGAAAGAAAAAATTCATCAATGATTAGTAGGTTACGTCTTGGTCACTGTTGCGTACCCGTGCATCTCCATAAAATCAAAATTTTAAATTCTAGTTTATGTGAATGTGGACTAGAGGACGGACACATTAATCTCATATTTTTTGCTTGCCCAAAGTACAATCACCCATAAATTTCATTTGCCATGTTCGATTGCTGCACTTCTCCATGATATAAATTCTATTGTTTTAGATATTGAAATGCGTAAGTTTTAAATCAAAATAAAACAAGGAATGAATGCATCTACTATCTATAATAAAATATAAAACCCAAAAAGAAAGGAAACAAATATGTTCTCAATTAAACCTAATTAGTGTTGTCGTGACAACGAGCAATTTAACAGTTAGAATGCACATCGAATAAGGCTAGAACAAATTATTAACATCGACGGAATCTAGTTACATGAGCTTGGAATTTGATATTCGAACTGCCGACCTCTTATAAAAATATCTTAACTCAAACTACATACATAACTATCACTAAATACTAAAACTAAAAATTATGGAAAATGCTTAACATTAATATTTAAATACACTTTTATACAATAACATAACATACTATCATTATTTCTAAACTTATCACAGTATAAATAATATTGACGGAAACTTATAAAAAAATAACATTCACATAATTAAAAAAAAACATAATTATGTTTAAAAATAACTAACCGTTCAATAGTAACTAAATATCTAAAACAATAAACTTTCATAAATGAGTTATCTACTAACAGACTCATGCGCAAAAGCACCCATGATGCCCGCCGCATTGCCCCGCTGGATTGCCACCGAGAGTCTTCAGAGAAGAAAGCACCTGCACGAGCATCATGGCCATGTTCGCGGAGCCTCCTGCCAATGTCCCTTATGAAGGTAATGGCCTCGGAACCCCAAACGCCAGATGTCTCAAACGCCACCGGCACGAACAAGTAATTAGCTTTAAGGGGCTCGTACTTCGCGTGCTTAAGCCTTGAAGCCGACTCTGCAGCAGCACCTGCTTGTCTGATGGTTGAGGGCAGATGTGATGGAGCATAAGTGCTGACACATATAATTATATTTAATAAAAATTATGGAAAAATAAAAAGATCAACTGTATGCCCAGGATGCGAACGTCCGCACTCTCTCATCGTAGTCTGCTTGTTCGCCGACTGCACGGTGTTAAGATAGCAAGTGACAAAATTACGTTTCATATTAACTTATCTACGATTATTGATCAAAGTAAAAAGGGCTTGACGCTGCAACAAATAATTAAACGGAATAAAGCTACAATTAGTATAAGATCCCGCTGCTGAATCTCTACGTTCATAACGTATAAAGCCAAACACACATTTTAACATAAGTTAAGTTTATGAATAGGAGAATACACTGACAAGACGCAGCCAGGCAAAAGTGGCCGCAAGTAATTTTAATTTCATTAATGTTTATTATTTTTCGGAGACAAATTTCGTTCACTTTTTTTCGAAATATAATAACATCCCCATCATAGCAGTGTATATAAAGAATATAAAAATCCATAGGTGCCGTTGCAAATTCGGCCGCTACTACCTCGCAGCCACGTGTAAGTAAGTTATATTTTGGTGTGTTTTATACGTTCATAAGTTACACGCATATTTCTTATATGAAATTAAAGCTATTTTTTTCCTAATATGATATTGATAATACATAGCTGCCTGTGAAAAAGCGGCCGCAAATTAGGGTTGCCATCTGTTAAAAAAGCGATATATCCAAATATATTTCACAAATTGTGCTATTGTTTCTATTTATATTTTATGACTTATGTAATAACTATGTTTATATTTTTTAAATACTTACTTACTTACCTATACTCACGCCCATTATTCCCATTGGGGTAGGCAGAGGCTATCGATCGCCACTTAGTACCATCTTGAAAAACTTATCTTGCTTCCCTTACATTAATTATTCTATAGCATGTATGAGATGCTCTTTTATTCTTCTCACTTCGGACCCTCGCCTTTATAAGAATGTTTTCTATCGGATCTAGATAAGTTTTACGTAATTAATATAATGGAAAATAACTAAAAATAATAAAATATTTATTTTAAAATAAAAATTGATCAAGTGAACAGGAAAAATGTGTATGTATGAAAACAAAATTTTGTTTATGTGTTATTTTTCACGAAAGAAAATAAATAAGCATACCACATTTGAAAAAATATTATTTTTATTACAGTTCGTTCTTACAATTTTTAATTACTCACTAAACATTTGTTAAAAAAACGTTATGTTGGTTTTTTAAAAAAACCAGCATATTTAAAAAAAGTCGAGCCAGTCGTTGTCATAAAAGGCTCGAATGGCTGTGCATAATGTTGTTCTGGTTCCCACGTTGATGTATGGTAGTGAATTATGGGCATGGCAGAAGAAGCATGAAAGTAGAGTTTATGCAGTGGAAATGAGATCCCTCAGAAGTGTACTTCCGATTAGATATATGTAATGTAAGGTTGTATGATAGAGTGAAAAAGGAATGTTAATGTGGTTTGGGCACATAGAGATGATGGATGAAAATAAAGTAGTGAAAGAGATATAAAGAGCCAATGTGGATGGGTAGTAGAGAACGGCCTCGGAAAACGTATCTAGATCCGATAGAAAACATTTTTATTAAGGCGAGGGTCCGAAGTGAGAAGAATAGAAGAGCATCTCATACATGCTATAGAATATTTAATGTAAGGGAAGCAAGAGAAGTTTTTCAAGATGGTACTAAGTGGCGATCGATAGTCTCTGCCTACCCCAATGGGAACAATGGGCGTGAGTATAGGTAAGTAAGTAAATATTTAAAAAATATAAACATAGTTATTACTAGTGGATCGTCCCAGCTTCGCACGGGTAGCGTTGTTTTTTTAAATATCTGAGGTTTCTTTCTTCAGTCCCTGCTTAAGCATTGTGAAATTCAGCGCAATGTTTTCAATTTATTTAATATATAGCACTCCCTAAACAGTGTAGTTTGGTGATTTTGAATGCGCTTTAATGAACGGTTCAGTATTTGTATTAAATAGCTTAAGCTTTGCATATGTGGGAGCTTGTTATTGGCCTATTTCTGCCTATGCTATTATTTTATATTGTAAATTTAGCTGTAAGCCCCCCAAATATAATAAAATAAAATAAAAAATAAAATAGCATATTTTGGAATAAAACGCTATGAAGTATTTATAACAATCTGAAAAATAAATCATTACGTGATGTAGGATGCAACTACTGGCGCCATCTAGTATGTTATATATAAATTAGTAAGGATTTGGTTTTGGTCACGGGCGCGCTGGCTTATTTTATGTATAATTTTGGTGTTTGTCTACCGATTTCTATGATTCTTTTTTTATTGAATAGGTAATAATGTTACCTTTTTTAAATTAGGGATGAGTGAGAAGTTTACAAACATAAGAGTAAACGAATATAATCAGAATGTTCCGAACTGCTAAGCTATCAGGAATTACACGTGTTATTGTGAGTCAACCGTAAAAGATAGACATAAACTGTCAAGGATTTTTTTTCGATAATTTTATGCAGAATTTTTCCGTCATACATGATTTCTATGTAAGTTTAACCATTAAGGCTGCACACGCGACGGAAGCTTGAAAAATGGAGTAACTTCTCCCGTTTTCCCAAAATTTCCCAAAATTTCCCTTTACTTCTCTGCTGGAAAGTATACGAAAACCTGCGCAGGCGTATGAAGAATAATTGTACCAAGTTTCGTTAGAATCCGTCGAGTAGTTTTTGTTTCCATAAGGAACATACAAACCGACAGACAGACAGACAGACAGGCAAAAATTTTACTGATTGCATTTTTGGCATCAGTATCGATCCCTAATCATCACCTGATAGTTATTTTGAAAATATATTTCATGTACAGAATTGACCTCTATACAGATTTATTATAAGTATAGATATAGATATAAGTCATAAAATATAAATAGACACAATAGCACAGTTTGTAAAATATATTTGGATATATCGCGTTTTTAACATATGGCAACCCGCAATTTGCGGCCGCTTTTTCACAGGCAGCTATGTATTATCAATATCATATTAGGAAAAAAAAATAGCTTTTATTTCATATAAGAAATATGCGTGTAACTTATGAACGTATAAAACACACCAAAATATAACTTACTTACACGTGGCTGCGAGGTAGTTGCGGCCGAATTTGCAACGGCACCTATGGATTTTCATATTCTTTATATACACTGCTATGATGGGGATGTTATTATATTTCGAAAACAAGTGAACGAAATTTGTCTCGGAAAAATAATAAACATTAATTAAATTAAAATTACTTGCGGCCACTTTTGCCTGGCTGCGTCTTGTCAGTGTATTCTCCTATTCATAAACTTATGTTTAAATGTGTGTTTGACTTTTTACGCTATGATCGTAGAGATTCAGCAGCGGGATCTTATACTAAATGTCTCCGGGGTTAATCAATAAATAAAGATTATCCAAACACTCACCCCTTTTGCTTGTAATGGAGAACACCAATGGGTCAAAACTGTTACAGTGAAGTCGCGTTGTGCAACCTATTTGGTTAAATTATTATATTATGAACCGTGATAGCCCAGTGGGTAGAACACTCGGTTATCGTGCAAACGACTAGTGTTCAAATCCTGGGTCGGGCCTACACCAATTTGTCTTTTCTAAAGACATATGTGTGGTTAATTTATCATGATTGTTAACGGTGAGGGAAAACATCGTGAGGAAACCCACATGGCTGAGTTGTACTTAGTCATGTGACAGTGTATTCGTACAAAACGGCGATAGGCCTGCCCCCTATCACGTGAGTACACTGTCCATGCAAAACGTGGGTACTCTGAACATCATGTGACAAAGTCACGTGATGTTCAGAAGTATTAGTACCTCTGCCAACCCCTTCGGGGATATTCGGCGTGAACGTTTATGTTATGTTATGTTATTATATTATAGGTCTTTGGTATTTTTGTGTTTCATAGCAACGGTTGTTTATTTTGACAGACAGTTGATTTGTAAAATATCTTTGTGTTGTGTTTCTTTTTAATCGAAATATATTAACGAGTTTATGATCTTTAATATTGGTATCATTAATATAAAGTTCACTGCGAGGTTACTCAAAACGTGCCCTTTAAGTGGTTATGGGCCCAGGTCCATTCTAAAAAATTAAAAATGGAAATAAGTAAAATTTCAATTCAAAAATTTTATGGTACTAATTGGATATCATGGAGAAACCGTATGCGTGCAATGCTGCGCGGTGTAGACGGTCTCATGGATATTGTGGAAGGAAAAACTCGGAAGCCTGAGAGGCCTGCAGCTGTCAACGGGGATGCTGATGGTGTAACTGCAACAGCCTTGGCATATTATGACTAGGAGTTAAGCAATTATTTAATAAAGGAAAGTAATGCGCTGCTCCTTATAACAAATAATATTTCGGATGAAACGCTTGACAAAGTTTTAAGGTTTTCCCGTTCTAAAGACGTCTGGGACGAGCTTCACAGGCTCTACGACGGTGTAAACGAGGATCGGATATACAATGTATGTATGGAGTTCTTCAGATTGAAGAAAGATAATAATGACGACATCGCAACACATGTATCAAAATTGAAAAATCTTTGGCATAAATTGAATAGTGAGCTTATTAAAGAAGATGGAGGAAGAGAATTGCCTGCACTTCTCTTAATCTGCAAGATTCTAGACACTTTGCCTGAGGAGTATTTTTCATTCAAATCAAGTTGGATGCTCATGGCGAAAAATCAAAGAACTATAGAAAACCTGACCAGTCAACTATGTTCCCATGAGAGAGCACTTACAAATGCTCATGAAGGCACCGAAGGCACAAGCGGAGAGGCTTTGGCGGCAACTTCGGGGAAATGCCTTGGAAAGAAGGAACCGAGTCGGACCCCAGTCAGTGTAAGAAAGACAACTAAGACGTACAAGTGTCATTTTTGTAATGAAGTTGGTCATTTTAAACGAGACCGTCCTAAGAGAAAAAATCGCGAAGAAAGAGGCCAAGCAAGTAGTTTGATGCTTGTTGAAATAAATAATACGGATGGTTGTACATCTGATCGTGACCACTGGTATGTAGACAATGACAAAGGATAGTCTATTGCGCGCGTGGGATCTATGCGAAGTACTGCGAAGCAAACCAATCACGGGGCGTTGCTTTCTAAGTAAGTGGGGAGTTTTGTAGCTGCTCTGCTACGGACATTTTTAACCGACCGATACGCTTTGTTTTGATTGAAGTTGAAGACGTCAATATTTCATTTGCAAACTACCTGTTATTGTAATTGTTGTGGGAGGTTCGAGTTACATTTACTTTTCTGAAAAATTATAATGAATTGTATCGCCTGTCTAAATTCGATAGCTCCATCCGATGCTCTTCAATGCACGCAGTGTAAAGCCACGTTTCACTATCAATGTCTTAATATACCATCTACAACTTACTCGACTAATGTTGTGAAATTAAGACAGAGTTGGATATGTAACTTATGCAGTAACACAACTAAGAGACGCACCCGTAATGACAATACTCCGGTCCGCAAACAACAACACTTGCCACCGCAGTCCATGGATAGTAATATGTCTTGCGATGATCTTTCGAGTACACTTAATTATCCTAACTCTCCTGAGAAGTATATAAGCCAACCATCATGTGTGTCAGACAACTCGATAAATACAAACGCTAAATCTACTTCCGAGTCAATTACGTTAAAACAGTTTAGTGACATGTTTGACACTAAAATTGATCAGTTAAGAACATCATTAACACACTATATAAATGCAGCGGTGGCTAGTCAAATAACAACGGCAACCGATTCTTTAAAGGCTGAATTTACTGCTACCACCGACTTTTTGGCAGAAGAACAAAATGACTGCAAAAAAGATATAAATATTGCTAACAAGAAAATATCGGCCCTCGAATCTCAAAATAATCAGCTTCAGGCTGACATAAAGAGCTTGGAAAATCGTTTGGTAGCTGCTGAAAAACATTCCCGTAGTTTAAATTTGGAAATACACGGTATACCGGAAAAACGAAATGAAAATCTGGCCCACCTGGTTAAAACTTTGGCTGAAATAATAAATATACCCCTCGTCGATAGTGACATTAGAGCATGCCGTCGTATCTCTAAATTGAACTCAAGTTCAAATCGTCCTCGCACCGTGCTAATAACTTTACCATCTGAACGGTTTCGTGACAACATTATATCAGGAGTACGTCGCTACAACAAAAACCACTCTGACGATTACATTAATTCCGGTCATATTGGAGTTGCAGGCGCTACATCACGCATCTTTGTATCTGAACACCTCGCCCCGGAAATGAAACAAATACATGCTATGGCTAGACAATACGCGAAAGACAATCAATACAAGTATGTTTGGGTGAAATTCGGCAAAGTTTATATAAGAAAGGATGAATCGGCTCCGGCTAAATTTATTAAAGATAATAATAGTCTCGTTAGTTTAAACTAAAATTGTTATTTTTTAATTGTTTTTCTTTAATTTTGTAATGTAATTAATTAAATGTTGTCATGTTATTTTTGTTATTCAATCAGTTATTAATTATGAAAATATTTTATCAGAATATTAATAGAATGAGGTCGAAACTCAATACAGTATTTTTAAATTTATTAAATGAGAATTATGACATTATTTGTATCTGCGAAACAAATTTGGATAGTAGTATAAATAGCAGCGAGCTGATAGACGACAGGTATGCGGTTATACGTAGGGATCGCGAAACTAGTTCATCATTAAAGAAATCCGGGGGAGGCATACTTATTGCTATTAAAAAGAGTATGAGTTTTTCACGTTGTCAGAACTTAGAGAGTGAGTTCGAGGATCTATGGCTTAGGGTTAACTATCATACCTTGAATACTTGTTTTTTTATTTGCTTGGTTTATCTTCCACCAGATTTATCGACTGATTGTTATAAAAAATGGTTTTCGAAGGTTACTGATAATTTAACTACGGTCCAAAAACCAAATTCTAATACCGTAATACTCGGTGATTTCAATCTTCCCCTATTACAATGGATGCCTCAGCCTAATTCAAATAGCCTGACATTGTGTGACACTTGCTTGGACTCGAAGTCTGCACTACTACAACAACTAATATGCTTGGGCCAATTAAGCCAATTCAATCATATTCTCAACCACAACAATCGTATATTGGATTTATTTCTGAGTGATTACCCGGCGATATTATTAAAAGAGGGTGCAGCAATCTCTAAAACGGATGTTCACCATCCAGCCTTTGAGGTTGATATTTTCAGAGGTCCTGTATCTATTAAGCCCTCCTGTAAAAGAGTTTTAAATTATAGAAAATGTAACTTCACTAGCTGTCAATTATTGATTGAAAAAGTAGCATGGACTGAAATTCTCGCAGGTGATGACATCGACAGCATAGTAGAAAAATTTTATTCAACTTTATTCAAAATTATCAAAGAAAATACTCCTTTAAAACGAATTAATTGTACGTCATACCCTGTCTGGTTTTCCGAGCCCCTTAGGCATTGCATTGAGGCAAAAATTAAAGTACACAAGAGATTTAAAAGGTATGGTAATCCGCGCGACTACGATGAGTTTTGTTTACTTCGATCACGATCTAAGCAACTTATAAGAGATTGTTATATGAGTTATATAGAAAATATTGAATCTTCCTTGCATAAAAATAATAAACTTTTCTTTTCGCACGTAAAGTCGAAAAAATGTAACAATAGTATTCCCGACACCATGTTTTTGGGAAATTTAAGTGCAAGCGGAGTGGAAGGCGTATGTAACTTGTTTGCTGATTATTTTGCTTCAGTCTATGTAAAGGATGACCAAATTCCGTTCTGTGACTTCCCTGACATAGTGTCTCACACTACTCTATCAGGTTTCTCAATATCTCGAACTGACATTGCTACCAAACTAAAACAATTAAATGAAAATAAAGGATCTGGTCCCGATGGCATCCCTCCAGTATTTGTTAAAGCGTGTGCTGATGCTCTGTCTTATCCACTTAGTGTGATTTTTGGCAAAAGTCTGAATAACGGTGCTTTCCCATCTGAGTGGAAGAGAGCTTATATAATACCAATTTTTAAGACTGGGAACTCAAGCGACTGCTGTAATTATAGACCAATAAGCATCCTGTCTTGTTTCTCTAAGGTGTTTGAATCCTTTGTTCATGATGCGCTCGGCTCTCATATGAAACAGTTTATGGTTCCCGAACAGCACGGATTTGTAAAGGGTGAGTCAACGGTAACGAACCTCATGGAATATACCAATTTCATATATAGTGCTTTCAATGATCGAGCTCAAGTGGACGCAATATATACCGACTTTAAGAAGGCTTTCGATAAAGTCATGCACAAAATCATGTATGGGAAACTTGAAGCATACGGTATTCATGGCAGCTTGATTAGGTGGCTCAAGTCTTATTTGGAAAATAGAACGCAGCTGGTTGCTCTAAAGGGTTATCTTTCCAAATCTGTCATACCTACATCTGGAATCCCTCAAGGCTCATTACTAGGCCCGTTGCTCTTTAATATTTATATTAATGACCTAGTTAACCGTCTGCAGAATCCATGCCTACTTTTTGCTGATGATCTGAAGATATTTAAAATGATACACACCCTTGCAGACTGTGATAGCCTGCAAAGTGATATTGAGGTCCTTAATGCTTGGTGTCTAAGTAATCGGATGAGCTTAAACGTCGATAAGTGTTTTGTTATTTCATTTACATTAAAGCGCGATCGTATTTTGTACGATTATAGGGTTGGTCAAAAAACACTCGATAGGAAAACAGTCGCTAAGGATCTCGGCATTTTGGTGGACGATAAGTTGTCGTTTGTTGACCATTGTTGTTCTGTGGTGAAAAAATGTTACAGGCTTTTAGGGTTTCTGTCAAGAGTGACTCAGGATTTTAAAAACCCGGAGAGTATAATATGTCTTTTCAAGACTCTTGTATTAAGCGTGGTCGAATATGGTTGTGTTATATGGTCACCATTTTATAATTCCCATATAGAAAATCTTGAGTCAATTCAAAAACGTTTTGCCAGGATGTTAGCGTCTCGTTTTGGTCTCAGAAGAGAACTGAAAACATACGAGGCAAGATGTAACTATTTTAAATTGCTCCCTCTTGTTACACGAAGACAAATGCAAGATTTGGTTACATTACACAAAGTAATTAATGGATCGATGGTCACTTCCGTTTTGCAGCATATAAATATTAATGTTCCCAAAAGAACATTACGTAATTATCGTCCATTTGCCATGCCCACATTAAGAACGAATGTTTGTTCAAATAATCCGTTGCATAGAATGACTCAACTATACAACTCTTTGTGTAATATCGCTGACGACGAGGAAAGCACTCCTGACGTCTATCATGACTCGCTGTTGGTTTTTCGTAATGGAATTAGGAATAGATTATGTTCGTGAAATTTTTAATTATATTTAGTGTATTTTCAATGCTTAAACTTTAAACTCTAATGTTAATTTATATTTATTATTATGTCTTAATTTGTTTTTTATTGTGTTTCTTAAATTTTATTTAATTTTAACAATTTTAATAATTCTAACAATTTTAATAATTTTAACAATTTGTTCTTTATAATTTGTAAATACGTATAATTTTTTAATTATTTTTTTAACATGCTGTGCCCACTATTAAGGTACATTTACTGAACTGATTTGTTTAAATGATGTAAAATATTATGTTAAGTAATTGTACTGTATGTGTGCCAAATAAATAAATAAATAAATAAATAAATAAATAAATGGGGCTACTCATCATGTAACGATGCGAGATGATCTTTTTGAAGATTTTACACATTTTTCCGTACCTCGTATTGTTAAAACGGCTGATGGTAAGGTGATTCAGGCTTTAGGTTAAGGCTCCATACGATTCAATACCAGAGCCAGAGGACATTTCTTTCTACGTGATGTCTGGCTAATTCCAAGTATATCAAAGAATTTATTTTCTGTTCTTGCTACTCAAGATAGAAACCCAAAAAGTCTCTTCAAGTCTTATGTAACGTCGTGTATAATTAAAGTCGATGGAAAGGTTACAGTCACTGGGAAAAGAGAGAGGTATGGTGGATTATATGAATTAGAGTGTTTTGCAGTTCGACCAAGGGAAGCAGATGTGAATGCACTTGATACATTGCAGCTCTATCATGAACGTGTTGGCCACCAAGATAAAAGATCTCTAAAAGGTCTTATAGAAAGAGAATTTGACCTGAAGACGAAAGAAACAGGAGAGCTCTGCGAAGGTTGCATATTCACAAAGGCTCACAGGAAGAAATTCGGAGTTAGAGAGAAGGCAACTTCACCGGGTGAACGAATCTACTCAGATGTTTGCGGGCCTTTCCCGTCTTCATACTCCAAATACAGATATTTTGTGCTGTTCAAAGATGAATATGCCCGTTACCGTTATGTATATTTCATGCAAGAAAAGTCTGATGTACATATGAAGCTAAAGCAGATGTTAGCTGAAGTAAAAACAGTGGGACATACTGTAAAAGAATTCCTTAGCGATAACGGTGGAGAATTCAACAATGAAAAAGTCAAGAATGAGTTAATGTATCATATAATACATGAAAGGTTGGTAATGCCGTATACACCAGAGCAGAACGGATGTAGTGAGAGAGATAACCGAACCATTGTTGAATCAGCACGTGCTATGACGCATGCACATGAATAGTTACCAGAAAATTTGTGGGCTGAGCTGGTTCATACAGCTGTCTACGAATTGAACAGAACTGGACCAACTCTGGTTGAACACAAGAGTCCGTATGAATTGTGGTTGAACAAAAAGCCTCAGATTAAGCATCTCAGAATTATAGGTTGAACATGCTACGCACATGTACCTAAGCCCAAAAGGAAGAAATTACAGAAAAAGGCAAAGAAATGTGTGCTGATTGGGTATGACAATGATGATGGCTATCGGCTCTGGGATGTGACTTCAAACTCTCTAATTAGGTCAAGAGATGTAACGTTTGATGAAAAACCTATTAGGTCTACTCTTGATGTTTTAGACAAGGTAGATTATAGAAGACCGCCGAAGATTTACGAAAGAACTTCCAGGTGAGAGAGTCAGTCTACTAAGGAGTTGATAAATTCAAATACTTACGATGCACAGTCACTGATACCAACACCAGGGAACAGGAGATTGTCATTCGAGTACAAAACGCCCTTTGCTGCAGCGCTGCTCTCCACAAAGTGCTTGTGTCAAAACTCCTTAGCAGAAAAACCAAGATCCGAATTTATAAAACCGTCATCCGGCCGATCTTGATGTATGGATGCGAGGCTTGGACACTCACTCTCAAGGAAGAGAATAAACTTCTGGTTGCGGAAAGAAAAGTAATGAGGAAAATTCTGGGTCCCAACAGGATGGAAGATGGCACTCTGAGAATGAGGAAGAACCCGGAAATCGAAGACCTGATTTCTGAACCTAACATCATCGGCGAAATAAAGTCCCACCGGCTCCGCTGGCTTGGCCACCTAGAGAGGATGGGGGAGGATCGGGCGGTCAAAAAGGTTTACCTTGGAATACCAAGCGGTCGAAGACCAGTTGGACGTCCCAAATATCGATGGAGGGACGAAATCGAAAAGGACCTGCGCGAACTTCAGGCAGGCAACTGGAAAGAGATCGCACAGGATAGGGACCAATGGCGACTTCTTGTGTCTGAGGCCAAGATCCACTTTGGCTCGCTGAGCCAACAGAGTAAGTAAGATAATAGAAAAGAATGTGGTGAGATTGAGATTTCTCTTCGTAACGACAATAAATCTCAAGATACTGGTAATGAAGTTACTGCCTCAAATGTAAGAATGGCTCATTTTGACATCGTGCAAACGGGAGATGATACAATTGAGAATGTTAATGATGATAACCAGTTTGACGATGCGATTAATGAAGAACTATTTGAATCAGGGACGAATAGTTATGAGGATGATGAAAACGTGGATGACGAGAATGATATTATCATTGAAAGAGTTTTACGAGATCGGTCACAACTCAAACCACCAGTAAGATTCAAAGACTTCATAATGACAACGACGGCTGAGCCTAATACATATATGGAGGCAGC
This sequence comes from Bedellia somnulentella, assembly GCA_963576735.1. Classification (NCBI taxonomy): domain Eukaryota; kingdom Metazoa; phylum Arthropoda; class Insecta; order Lepidoptera; family Bedelliidae; genus Bedellia; species Bedellia somnulentella. The sequence goes on from OY755188.1 coordinate 6,782,012, forward strand.
AACGTGTTCAGAGAAAGAATTGTGGATGAAAGCTATGGATGACGAAATTCAGTCACTAAAAAACAATGAGATATGGTCATTAGTTAAGTTACCGAAACACAGAAAGGCTATACCATGCAAATGGGTATTTCGTGTTAAACTGAATGCTGATGGGTCTGTTGACAAGTACAAAGCAAGGCCAGCAAGGTTGGTAGCAAAAGGTTTTCGTCAAAGAAAAGGTGAAGATTATGATCAAACTTTTAGCCCAGTTGCCAAAATATCAACAGTGAGAACTCTTTTGAGTATTGCTGCTAACGAAAATATGACATTATGCCAATTTGACGTGACTACTGCATTTTTATATGGATCTCTTAATAATGAAGAGATATATATGAAACAGCCAGAAGGCTATGATGATGGATCTGGTAGAGTAAGTTTATTGAAAAAGAGTATCTACGGGTTAAAGCAAGCACCAAGGTGCTGGAATAAAACAATATTTGATTTCTTCAAGGAAGTTGGTTTTGAAGTAAGTGAGGCAGATCCTTGTCTATTTAAACGTGAAAGGAACAATAAGAAACTAGTCGTGGTTCTATGCGTAGATGATGGACTTGTTGCTGCTACAAGTAAGGAGCTGATAGCTGAATTCCTGAATGAATTAAAGGAACGCTTTAAAATAACTGTCAAACCAGCTTCATTTTATCTTGGGATAGAGATTGAAATCAGAGAAGGTATAATCAGAATCCATCAAACTTCTTATGCAAAGAAGATATTAAGGCGATTTGGTATGGAAGAGTGTCGACCAGTGTCAACACCAATCATCAAAGAAGACGTTATCCAGAATAAACAAAATGAAGATGACTTTATAAAGAAAAATTATCGACAAGTCGTTGGAGCGTTAGCATACCTGATGGTTGGTACAAGACCTGATATTGCATATGCTGTAAGCGTTGTGTCAAGAAATCTAGAAAACCCAACGCAGGCAGATTGTTTCAAGCTGAAACGAATACTTCGATACTTACAGTACACACCGGACATGGGCATCATATACGGAGGAAACCATAAGAGAGTTCTTGAAAGTTATAGTGATGCAGACCATAGTGGAGATATAAGTACTGAACGATCAACATCTGGAGTTTTGTTCATGTATGCTGGAGGAGCTATTTCGTGGTTTAGCCAGAGACAAACCAGTGTAGCCATCTCTACTACCGAAGCCGAAATTGTTGCTGCTAGTGAGACTACTAGAGAAGTTGTTTGGCTGGTACGACTCTTGGAATTTTTAACGAAGTTAGAAGGATTGCCAGTTCTTCGAATTGACAATGAAGCTGCAATAAGACTGGCCGAGAATCCAGAGTTTCATCGTCGTACTAAACATATCAGAATAAGACATTTCTTTGTGAGAGAAATCGTGAACGCTGGTAAGTTATTGATACAGAAAGTATCATCAGAACGACAGCTAGCGGATTTACTTACAAAGGCCTCGCCAAGACCAAGAATACAAAGATTAGTTAATGGTATAGGTTTACAACGAGAGAAGGTGTTACAGTGAAGTCGCGTTGTGCAACCTATTTGGTTAGATTATTATTTTATAGGTCTTTGATATTTTTGTGTTTCATAGCAACGGTTGTTTATTTTGACAGACAGTTGATTTGTAAAATATCTTTGTGTTGTGTTTCTTTTTAATCGAAATATATTGACGAGTTTATGATCTTTAATCTTGGTATCATTAATATAAAGTTCACTGCGAGGTTACTCAAAACGTGCCCTTTAAGTAAAATAACTGTACCAAATGCACTTGAAACTTTAGTTTATATCATTTATATTCATAGATGTACTAATAAAAAACCGTTTTTTAATCTATGTTTATATTACAATAGTTTTTATTTCACGTCAATACATGCAGTATTTCCGAAGCAGCGACCTCGAGAAGCTCAACCCCGTTTTCAAATCTTCAGATTTCGCGCGCTATTTAATTTTACGTCACAACCCGTGAGCCGGTGGATCATTGCCACTGCGCGAAGTCGGTCCGTGGGAATGGTGCGATTGTTTCTTTATTTATTCCTTTTATACGCTTGTTTACAATAAAGTAACATAAATAATAGCTACTTTTGCCGACCCCTACGGGGGTAAACTGGGTGAAAGATTGAGTTTTGAGAGTTGAAATTACAAATACTTCCTGCCCGATAGCTGAAGTAAGAACTTATAACCACTTATAGAAATTGAGAATAACTAAATCAATCAATCAATTCAAAAAAACGTCACAGACACGATTACGTCAAATACATAGTTGATAGAGAAAAATATTAAATTAAATTAGTTAAATACGCAAAAACTGGCCAAAAATACATAAAATACACGTATGTAAGCTGAAGATTAATAAGAAAAGTTAATCTCCAGTGATTTTCAGATAAATTTCACATTGTAGAAACCAACCGTTACTTTTTAAAATTGGAAGTGAAACTACTTTGTTTAAAGGAAATTTCATTGTTTCCCTGCTGTTGGATATAAGGAAATCGTAGTGAGGACAAGTGAGTTTTGTTTTTTAAATATATATACAACACATTTTTTTTAAACAAAATGTATAAGTGCTTAACGTGTTGTACCTGTACCACCGTTCGACCCAAACGAAATGCTAAAATGTAATCAATGTAAAAATTGTATACACTATGGATGTGCGAACATCACAACTGCTCGCTTCATGGGCGAAGGGCATAATCTAAGGTCTACTTACAAATGTCCTCATTGTGAGAATGTGACTCTTCGGGATAACCGTCGCACTGGTAACGACAACACTCCTGTTCGCACATTAGAGTCCAGAGCTATTGGCCTTGACATGTCGTGTGACGATTTAAACACTACAATGTTACACAGTCCACAGGATATCAATCCCACTAAAAGCCCTCTTCCTCTCACTTTGGATCAGATATCAACCCTACTAGATACTAAACTGCATATGGTAAAACAGTCACTCTCTATCGAAATAAAAAAATCATATGAGGCAATAAATCGCGAGATTTTGGCACTAAATACAAAAATGACACAACTGGAGCGACAAAACACAACCTTGTGAGCGGAACTCTCTGAACTCAAATCTGGTGGGTCATCGCAAGAGCTCGTGGCTATGAAAGAGTCCATGATTATCATGCAAGAAGAGATCGAGGAACCCGCACGGCTGAGTCATTCAAATGAAATAGAAATATCGGGAATTCCCGAATTAGCTGGTGACAACACCTATCATATCGTGCTTTCAGCCGCAACGAAACTCGGAATGCAACTGGAGGAACGGGACATAGTGCACGCGCATCGAGTGGGTCGTCGACAGCTGGGCTCTCCCGCCGCCGCGCACCCCCGCCCGCGACCCATTGTCGTCCGGCTAGCACGCCGCTCACTGCGAGATCAGTTTTTGAAGAACACCCGCATTCGACGAGGAACGACTACGGCTGACCTAGGGCTACCCGCACATGAACCACGAGTATTTCATATCAACGAACGTCTTACAACAATGAATCGACAGCTGTTTGTAAAAGCAAGAGAAGTATATAAGATGCAAATACTGGATGCTAAGCTCGACTCGAAGTTGTGTAGACTAACAGATGACCTGAAGAGGGAACTCAGCTCTGTTATTGGCAAACTGCAGACAGAATTCGCAGGCATGAGGGATACATTGATGGCACAGATCACTTCACTGAAAGAAAGTGTAGCCGCCACAAACTTACGGATGGATACCTTGAAAGAGGAGAATGAGGCGCTACGGAGCGAGCGTTTAATCATCAAAAGTTCACAGCATTCTGATCTCCAGCAAGCCACGGAGAAACTTCGAATAGAGATAAATGAGCGAGATCAGGCCACGATGATAAATGATATAGATATATCAGGAGTGCCTATATATAGTGTGTAAACGAAGCTAGAGAGGTTTGTCAGGATCGTGCGAAGTGGCGATCAATAGTCTCTGCCTACCCCAATGGGAACTAATGGCGTGAGTATATGTATGTATGTATGTATGTATGCCTGAATTCGATGGTGAGTCGGTAGGACATTTAGTATCTGCAGTGGCGATGAAGTTGGGCGTGTCACTTGGAGAAAATGATGTAATCAGTGCTATACGCGTCGGGGCGCGCAAACAAGTCAGCAGCGGCGACGGCGGTAAGGAGCCTCGCAACGACGACGGCCGTAGGGCGCGTCCACGCGTTATCGCGGTGCGTCTAGCGCGGCGGGCGCTGCGGGATGAGCTTATCAAGAGCTCACGAGTCCGTCGTGGAGTCACTACAGCAGACAGGGGACTCCCAGCTCATAATCCATTAAAAATATTCATTAATGAACGGCTCACAAAGACGAACCGCATACTCTTCGGAAAGGCACGAGAGCTGCAAAAAACACATAAATGGCGGTTTGTATGGACCCAGGAAGGACGCGTACTTGCATGACGCGAGCAAAACACACCAATACTGCAACTGCGCGTCGAATCTGATTTGGAGCGTGATTGTCGTTAGCGTCATATTTGTGTTACCATCCATATCGATAATATTAGTGCTCATGGCGGAAACGTTTCTTATGTATAGTATTATAAGTATACTTATTATAAGTGTAACCTTTAGACCATATGCTTTTCAAAAATTCAAAAATGTAATTAGTTCAATAAATTCAATAAATTATCAACCTATTTGTAACAATAACAATCAGCAAACAAATGACTATGAATCATACAAACACAATATACTTAATATCACAGTACTGAAAAGGCAAACATAAACATTTATTATTAAAGTTAGGACTTAATAAACTTGAGATCATTGAGCACAGGACAGGATGAGTTAAGAATCCTTGTGGAGAATCATAAACCAGACTTGTTAGCGCTAAATGAAACATGGATAAAGGATGGCCAGGAGATTTATGCGCCTAAAATACAGGGTTACGCTTTGCACCTCGCACCTCGTCCAAATGGTGTTACTGGAGGCGGCGTAGGGTTCTACGTGCGTCGGGGCCTTCGAGTTCGTAAAAAACCACATCCTCCCTCCAAATTGGAGCAAATGTGGCTTGAATTAACTCTATCTGGCATAGGGCGCATGGCGATCGGCACTGCGTATAAAAAAAAAAAACATTTATTTCATTCATCATTACAAAAACATTATACATTTCGACCCATCCTAGTAAGCCCCGTAGGGCCTGTAACAGGACAGCGTCGGTCCTCCGTTTCGTGGCATAGTGTGGTAACATATTTATTTCATAATCATTATTATTACAAATTTACATTATTAACAATTTTAATTTCATTTTATATATTACTTTTCTCAATATCTGTAAAATGTACATTTTTAGTTGTATTAAAATAAAATTATATTAATATTCTGTAGAATTAATACTTGAATGTTAACAAGAAAAAAAAAGAAAAATAAAGAAAAAAATTAAATTAAACATTTTAAATTTTAAGCTATTTTATTACTAACAAGTTAATAATTACCATAAAAAAAATAATAATAATATATTAAATGTACAAAATCAACCGTGTGTTTTGTGTGAGTGAATATGTTTGTGTGTGTGTTTGTTTGTGATAGTATGTGTGTGTATATGTGAATGTGTGTTTAAGTGTGTGACATTACTAAGTTATTTAGCAGTTACATAATATTTTCTCAGTTTCATCGTATTGCATACTCTTAAGATACTTCACTACTGATATTTTGCACTCACGTTTAGATTTCGAGTATATGCTAAGTGTACTGTTAATTTTATAGACCGGCTGGTGTAGCTACCGGAGACGCAATTGACGCCCTCAGTGAGTCCTTAACAATGTTCGTCAATTGCAAACACTTATGTATTATGACCGATTTTAATATTGATTTGCTAGAGCCAACCAAAAACCCAGCTCCGGAATTCCTCTCCTTCATCAACCAGCATGATCTCTCGCAAATGGTCACGGAGCCCACTAGGGTCACTGAAAATACAGCCACACTTCTAGACTTGATTGTGACAGACTCACCTCCTTTATTTAAAGACATATCAGTTCATCACAATGTGGCCTTAAGTGACCACTCATTGGTAACTACGGAACTAGATATTCGAAAACCAAAGGAACAACCCGAATATATTTTTACCAGATCCTTAAACAAAATAGACGAAAATATCTTTAGCATTGATTTACACGCTCTACCCTGATCTGACGTAATGATAATAGAGGACGTTAACGATATGGTCAACTACTTCAATGAGCTCCTCATTTATTTGTTCGACAAACACGAACCACTGAGAAGAATCCTTGTAAAACACAAACCACGACCATGGCTAACTGACGTCGTCAGGCTGATGATGTCATTAAGAGACGATGCGTGGAAAAAAGTACTGTCGACAAAGCAAGAACACCATAAACAACAATTCAGAGATTTACGTAACTTAGTTAATAGCTCAATCAAAAAAGAAAAGGAAGCCTATTTCTCATTCTTTGTAAATAATAATATTAATAACCCAAATAAGATGTGGAAGAATCTGAAGCAAGTATCTGATATAGCTAAGCCTTCTCTGCAATGCATTCCGAAACACTTAAATGACGCAAATAAAATAAACAATTTCTTTATTGATACACCTGAAAATTCAACAGTAGATAAGGATTATCTTAATTTTTTCGAAACTAACAGACTAACAAAAAATGAATTCAGCTTAACGGGATGCACCGAGAGTTATACTAACAAAGTCATAGCTGCTATTAATTCAAACGCGCCAGGTTATGAGAGCATTAATGTGAAAATTATTAGAATGACTTTGTCGGCAACTTTGCCAGTAAATTACACACATCATAAATAAATCTATTAGTTGTAATGTTTTCCCATCTTCTTGGAAAATAGCTAGAATAAAACCCATCCCTAAAAGCAGTACAATAGAACAATTCAAAGATTTGCGACCCATAAGTATTTTACCGATGCTATCAAAAATTATAGAAAAAATAGTATGTCGACAATTGACAGATTATCTTGAGTCAGAAAAGATCCTTCCTGTGGTTCAATCAGTGTTTCGTCGTGGTCATGGTACAGAAACAGCTCTCGCCAACGTTACCGATGACATTATTTCAGCGTCAGACTCTGGGGAGGGCAGTATTCTTGTTTTGCTTGACTTTTCAAGGGCCTTTGACTGTATAAACACAGAACTTCTACTAGCAAAAATGAAGTATTCCGGCTTATCATCAGCTTCCTCGGATTGGTTCAGGTCTTATTTGACTGGTCGTAAGCAATATGTAGAAATCAGTAATGAGGATGGGGGTCTAGAAAGATCAGATTTAACCTCTTTAGTACGAGGCTGTCCTCAAGGCTCGATACTGAGTCCTTTGCTCTTTATTTTATACACCGCTGACCTTGTCAAAAGGATATCGAATTGCAAAATTCATTTATACGCAGATGATACTCAATTATACCATTCGTTTCAACCGTGACATGTAAAACAAGCTGTTGGGAAGATAAACGAGGATCTAAAAATAATTTCTGCTTGGTCAGACGAAAATGCATTGGTTCTAAACCCGCAAAAATCTAAATTTCTAGTTTTAGGAACAAAACATCAACGAGATTCTATAGTAGAGCAGCGCCCGCAGATACAAATAAATGATGAGAACATAGAAAGAGTCCTGGTAGCTAGGAATCTTGGCCTCATGATGGACTGTGATCTACGATTCGAACAACACGTGCAGCTTAAGATAAGAAACGCCTTCTAAAGATTGAAAGTTCTGTACACTATTAGAAACTTCCTGACAGAAAAACTCCGGATACTTGTGACTGAAAGTCTTGTACTGTCATTGTTTAATTTTGGTGACGTAGTATATAGCCCAAGACTGTTTGCCAAAACAGAACGCGCTATTCAACGGGTTCAAAATGCTTGCGTGCGATTTTGTTTTGGAATTCCCAGACGGAATTTTATAACACCTACTCTCAATGACAAGTGCTCCCTGAAGATGCCTTCACGCCGAAAACTGCACTTGGCTAATGTAGTATATAAAGTGATAAACACCGAAACACCAGCATATCTATGGGAAAAGCTTATATCAGTGAAAGACTGCCATCAGAAGTTCACCCGAGATTCGGCGCAGAACAAGTTGTTGATACCAAAACACAAGACAGCTGGTTTTAAGGGCGGTTTCAAATACGCTGCATCCAAAATCTGGAATGATCTGCCCCCTCCCCTACGTGGCAAAATATCGGGACAAACTTTTAAAGTAAATTTACGTAAGATCTTTATGGAGAAACAGATACAAGATTCCGCTCAATATTATGCACGCAAATAAAACACAGTTTAGAAACAGAATAATTTTAAATATAAAGTATGCATTTTTTGTTTGTTTGATGATTGGCTTAAAGTTTGAAGTATAAATGTGTTTTGTTTTGTTGTTGTCGTCCTATGGCACCCCACTGGTGCACAGGGCCTGCACAAGCTCCCGCCACGCCTTCCTGTCTGCTGCGACTTCCCTGGCCGCACTCCAACTCAGTCCCGCCGCTCGCAGCTCGCTCTCCACGCTCCGGCGCCAAGTGTGTACGGGACGGCCGCGGGCTCGCTTGCCGTCCGGTGGTTTCCACTCGAATGCGATGCTGGCGTTTGTGGTCCCTCTTCGAAATGTGTGCCCCATCTACCTCCATTTTCTCAGTGCGATGTCAGTCACAACTGGAGTCTGCTGGCATTGGTTCCACAGGTCCACGTTCAGGATTGTCATTGGCCAGTAAATGCGGAGGATTGACCTCAGGGATTTGTTGACGAAGACTTGGAGCTTATTCGTCAGCCCCTTTGTCACTCTCCACGTTTCACAGCCAAAGAGCAGAACGGATTTCACCACGTATTCGAAGAGGGAGATCTTTACTCGACGGGAAAGGACATTTGACTCCCAGACATGTCATTAAGAGACGATGCGTGGAAAAAAGTACTGTCGACAAAGCAAGAACACCATAAACAACAATTCAGAGATTTACGTAACTTAGTTAATAGCTCAATCAAAAAAGAAAAGGAAGCCTATTTCTCATTCTTTGTAAATAATAATATTAATAACCCAAATAAGATGTGGAAGAATCTGAAGCAAGTATCTGATATAGCTAAGCCTTCTCTGCAATGCATTCCGAAACACTTAAATGACGCAAATAAAATAAACAATTTCTTTATTGATACACCTGAAAATTCAACAGTAGATAAGGATTATCTTAATTTTTTCGAAACTAACAGACTAACAAAAAATGAATTCAGCTTAACGGGATGCACCGAGAGTTATACTAACAAAGTCATAGCTGCTATTAATTCAAACGCGCCAGGTTATGAGAGCATTAATGTGAAAATTATTAGAATGACTTTGTCGGCAACTTTGCCAGTAAATTACACACATCATAAATAAATCTATTAGTTGTAATGTTTTCCCATCTTCTTGGAAAATAGCTAGAATAAAACCCATCCCTAAAAGCAGTACAATAGAACAATTCAAAGATTTGCGACCCATAAGTATTTTACCGATGCTATCAAAAATTATAGAAAAAATAGTATGTCGACAATTGACAGATTATCTTGAGTCAGAAAAGATCCTTCCTGTGGTTCAATCAGTGTTTCGTCGTGGTCATGGTACAGAAACAGCTCTCGCCAACGTTACCGATGACATTATTTCAGCGTCAGACTCTGGGGAGGGCAGTATTCTTGTTTTGCTTGACTTTTCAAGGGCCTTTGACTGTATAAACACAGAACTTCTACTAGCAAAAATGAAGTATTCCGGCTTATCATCAGCTTCCTCGGATTGGTTCAGGTCTTATTTGACTGGTCGTAAGCAATATGTAGAAATCAGTAATGAGGATGGGGGTCTAGAAAGATCAGATTTAACCTCTTTAGTACGAGGCTGTCCTCAAGGCTCGATACTGAGTCCTTTGCTCTTTATTTTATACACCGCTGACCTTGTCAAAAGGATATCGAATTGCAAAATTCATTTATACGCAGATGATACTCAATTATACCATTCGTTTCAACCGTGACATGTAAAACAAGCTGTTGGGAAGATAAACGAGGATCTAAAAATAATTTCTGCTTGGTCAGACGAAAATGCATTGGTTCTAAACCCGCAAAAATCTAAATTTCTAGTTTTAGGAACAAAACATCAACGAGATTCTATAGTAGAGCAGCGCCCGCAGATACAAATAAATGATGAGAACATAGAAAGAGTCCTGGTAGCTAGGAATCTTGGCCTCATGATGGACTGTGATCTACGATTCGAACAACACGTGCAGCTTAAGATAAGAAACGCCTTCTAAAGATTGAAAGTTCTGTACACTATTAGAAACTTCCTGACAGAAAAACTCCGGATACTTGTGACTGAAAGTCTTGTACTGTCATTGTTTAATTTTGGTGACGTAGTATATAGCCCAAGACTGTTTGCCAAAACAGAACGCGCTATTCAACGGGTTCAAAATGCTTGCGTGCGATTTTGTTTTGGAATTCCCAGACGGAATTTTATAACACCTACTCTCAATGACAAGTGCTCCCTGAAGATGCCTTCACGCCGAAAACTGCACTTGGCTAATGTAGTATATAAAGTGATAAACACCGAAACACCAGCATATCTATGGGAAAAGCTTATATCAGTGAAAGACTGCCATCAGAAGTTCACCCGAGATTCGGCGCAGAACAAGTTGTTGATACCAAAACACAAGACAGCTGGTTTTAAGGGCGGTTTCAAATACGCTGCATCCAAAATCTGGAATGATCTGCCCCCTCCCCTACGTGGCAAAATATCGGGACAAACTTTTAAAGTAAATTTACGTAAGATCTTTATGGAGAAACAGATACAAGATTCCGCTCAATATTATGCACGCAAATAAAACACAGTTTAGAAACAGAATAATTTTAAATATAAAGTATGCATTTTTTGTTTGTTTGATGATTGGCTTAAAGTTTGAAGTATAAATGTGTTTTGTTTTGTTGTTGTCGTCCTATGGCACCCCACTGGTGCACAGGGCCTGCACAAGCTCCCGCCACGCCTTCCTGTCTGCTGCGACTTCCCTGGCCGCACTCCAACTCAGTCCCGCCGCTCGCAGCTCGCTCTCCACGCTCCGGCGCCAAGTGTGTACGGGACGGCCGCGGGCTCGCTTGCCGTCCGGTGGTTTCCACTCGAATGCGATGCTGGCGTTTGTGGTCCCTCTTCGAAATGTGTGCCCCATCTACCTCCATTTTCTCAGTGCGATGTCAGTCACAACTGGAGTCTGCTGGCATTGGTTCCACAGGTCCACGTTCAGGATTGTCATTGGCCAGTAAATGCGGAGGATTGACCTCAGGGATTTGTTGACGAAGACTTGGAGCTTATTCGTCAGCCCCTTTGTCACTCTCCACGTTTCACAGCCAAAGAGCAGAACGGATTTCACCACGTATTCGAAGAGGGAGATCTTTACTCGACGGGAAAGGACATTTGACTCCCAGACAGGTCTCAGTTGGGCAAAGGCCGCGTTTGCCTTCCGTATCCTGCTTTCAACATCCTCGTCTGCACCTCCTTGACACGTAATAACACTACCGAGGTAAACAAACTTACGAGCGGATTCTAGGGGGGTATCTTGAAGCTTCAATGGTTCTGTCGTTGAAGGATTTATCCGCATGTCGACGGTTTTGCGTTTATGAATTCGCAGGCCCATGACTTCTGCTTGCTTTCTAAGGCTCTCAAGTTTAGCTTCTAAATGGGCTAGAGTTGGCGAGATTATCACAATGTCGTCCGCGTAGTGCAAGTCTTCTAAGACAGAAGCGCCCCACTTCACACCTCGAGGTGTTTGGGTGACCGCTCTCATGACGTCGTCCAACAGAATAATGAAGAGAAGCGGCGATAAGAGGCATCCTTGCTTGACGCCCGCAGAGATGCATATTAGTGCTCCCAGCTCCTTTTCATGAATCACCCGGCATGTGCTACCTTCGTATAGGGCGCGGATTATCTCAATAATACACTGCGGGATGCCCCTGCGACTAAGGCTGGACCACAACGCGCCCCAGTTCACGGTGTCGAAGGCTTTTTCGAAATCGACGAATGCCAGCAGTAGTTCCGACTGCCATTCGACACACTGCTCGATCAGTATGCGCAAGGTGTTAGTGTGGTCTGTGCAGGAGCGTCCGGAGCGGAAACCGGCTTGTTCTTCCCTCAGCGTCTCAGCTACTGCTGGTGCGATGCGGTTGAGCAGAATCTTCGCTAAAACTTTTGCGGCGGAAGGTAGTAGTGTAATGCCGCGCCAGTTATCACATCGCGTTAAATCACCCTTCTTAGGAACTTTCACCAGAAGGCCTTGTTTCCATTCATCGGGAACTTGTCTAGTCTCCCAAATGCGGGTAAGAAGGGGATACAGCAGTGAAGCAGATGTAGCAGCATCGGCTCTCACATATCCACGTGCACATTGTCGACTCCTGGCGCTTTCCCTGGTTTCAGAGACTTCACTGCTAATAAAGTTTCATCAAATGAGGGAGGTGCTGTCGCAATGTCTAATACAGTGACTGGTGAGCTAGTGCTGGTTTCATGAGAGTCTGGCGTCTGGGTTTGCTTTAGCAGGCTCGTGTTTTGTTTTTATTAACTTAAATTGAATGTTAACATGTTTAGATAATGTATTTACAAATGCTGAATTCATAAGTAAATCTGTAACAAATAAACTAAAATCTGATCACAGTGGTCTTTTTGTAAGCTTTCCACATAAGGCACCAGACCGAAAAACTATAGTTAAAAAAAGGAGTGTCACTGCTTTCAAAGTTGAAAAATATATAAACTTAATCAGTTATAAGCTGCCCACTTCTTCAATAAATAAAAATCCAAATGATAGTTATAATACTTTCTTTAAAGTACTGATAGAAGAATTTAATAAATTATTTACTATTAAAGATGTAACTATATGTAATAAATTTAAATTTAGTGAGTGGGCAACACCAGGCATATATAAATCTAGAGAAATACTATTTGATTTATACGATCAAAAAGCGTTCTCACATAATGATGAATTTATAGAATATATAAAAAAATACTCAAAAATGTTTAATAAAGTTGGTAAGGAGACTAAAGCAAGATACTTGAGCCAACGTATTAAAACATCCGATAATAAAGTAAAAACCGTTTGGAACATTATCAACACTCAAACTGGCAAAAGCAAATCATGTGATCAGGACTTTTGTATTCGGTCTGATCGAGGTTTGACTACATCAAATGATGTAATTGCTTGTATTTTTGAAAAGTATTTTGCTGATATACCTTTTAAGACCACTGAACACTTAAATTCATCTGCTACGTTAGCTCATGAGCTGTTGCAACAAAACGTTGCAATTTGTAAATCTATATTTAATTTTAAAGTTGTCAGTCCCGAAAATATCATTTAAGTGTTTAAATCACTGAAGTTGAAAAATTCTGAGGATATCTGGGGTATGTCAGTAAAAGTATGCCATAATTTTATTGTAATAATAGCTCCTTATTTAGCGAAAATATTTAATGAATGTATAAGTAATGGTATCTTCCCAGATCTCATGAAACATAGTAAAATTGTACCTTTACTAAAATCTGGAGGAGATAAAAATAATCCTGAAGGTTATAGGCCTATATCTATACTACCAGTTATGAGTAAAATATTTGAAAAACTTATGCTTAATCAACTGCTCTTGCATTTTAGTTCCAACAATTTGTTTCACCCTAAACAATTTGGTTTCACGAAAGGCCGCTCTACCACTGACGCAGGCGTTGCCCTAATTAAACATATTTTTGGTTCGTGGGAACTTAAGAATGATGCAATCGGTTTGTTCTGCGATCTTACAAAAACGTTAGATTGTGCAGATCATAATATTTTATTCATAAAATTGGGACATTATGGCATCGAAGGTGACGCACTTAAATTAATAAAGTCCTACTTCTCAGATCGAATACAAAAAGTGCAAATCGATAAAATAAAATCATCTGGAACTCATGTAAAAATGGGTGTTCCACAGGGATCTATATTAGGCCCATTTTTGTTTCTAGTATATATTAATGATTTGCCGTTCATGGTCGAGAAAAGGTCTGAAATAGTATTATTTGCTGATGATACTTCTTTAATTTTTGACGTTGAAAGGAATTCGGAAAATATTTTAGATGTAAATAATGCAGTTTCCCAAATTCAAACATGGTTTGCTTCAAATAATCTTGTACTAAATGCCAAAAAAACCAAATGTATTAAATTTGCATTACCAAATGTTAAAAGTGTTGATAATGAAATTACATTAAAATAATGAAAAATTACCATTTACGGATAGCGCAGTTTTCTTAGGGATACATCTGGACTCAAAGCTCCAATGGGGACCCCACATTAGCGCGCTAGCTGGCAGGCTAAGCAGTGCTGCCTATGCCGTTAGAAAAATAAGACATTTAACTGATGTACAGACTGCTCGTTTAGTTTACTATAGTTATTTTCACAGCATCATGTCTTATGGCATTTTACTCTGGGGCAGAGCTGCTGATGTTGGGTCCATATTCATTCTACAGAAAAGAACAATAAGAGCTATTTATAATTTAGGTTCACGAGATTCCCTAAGAGAATTGTTTAAAACCATAAATATAATGACACTGCCATGTCAATATATTTATGAAAACATCATGTACAGATCCACAATCATAACTTGGCCGGCGGCGACTCTGGTACTACTGTCGCCATTTTGAAATTTCAGCCTGTCATTGTCAGTTAGTTCTTAACTAAATAAAAATTATAGGGTGACCTACGTATATAATAAATTATCACTTTCATTAATATTTTTTGTAGTGGAAACTTTTTTTCAAAGACAATTATTTTTATGATGTATCTTTGCTTATTGATAAACGCTTTTATTTCCAGTATTCAATATAAAAATTCATGAAAATTATTATTTATATTGTTAAATTTTATCTAAGTAGGCTAACACCGTCCGAAAAGTTGTGCGCGCATCGATAGTCATGCGGTGCGGGTTACGGGAAGTGGGGAAATGCTCCTGAATAAGATTTCACTTCGTATACACTGATGCGTGGGTTCTAATCCTAATGCGGGGATGTACCAATGTGTCATTTCTTAAGTAATAACTGTCTGATATATAAAAATACAAGGCAAATACGACGTGATAGCTTAATGGGTAGAACACCGGTTAACGTGCAAGCGACTAGTGTTCAAATCCCGAATCGGGCCTACACCAATTTGTCTTTTCTAAAGTCATATGTGTGGTTAATTTATCACGGTTGTTAACGGTGAGGGAAAAATCGTGAGATAACCCACATGGCTGAGTTGTACTTAGTCGTGTGACAGTGTATTCGTGGAAAACGGCGATAGGCCTGCCCCCTATCACGTGAGTATACTGTTCATGCAAAGCGTGGGTACTCTGAACACCAGGTGACAAAGTCACGTGATGTTCAGAAGTATTAGTACCTCTGCCAAACCCCTTCGGGGGTATTCGGCGTAAACGTTTATGTTATGTTATGTTATATGTAACAAGGTTGTTAACAACAATAAAAAAGTGCCCATAAATTCACTGACCCAGCAAAATGAATGACCCAAAACGATATCTGATGTTTAGAATTATTTTTTCTGTGCCACCTTTTTGGGGGATCTATGTGTGAAAATGAAATGTAAAAGACAGTACACGACAAGGTAAGCCTCTGATCTACAGGATTAAACAAATGATTTTATGTAGTTACCCACTTATTAACTCTGAGTGTCACAAGTAACAAATCCTTGAGTATAAAATAATGAATTTGCAGAGAAGAACCATTGGCAGTGTTATCGCTAAAAGCGATCTCTACTAGAGAACATTTGGGAGGTAAGGTAAGCAACACAGTCATTCGGGTAGACATACCAGACAAGGGCAAAAAGAAATAAATATAATTAGCTTACATTAAAACGAACTTGCTTACTTACAATAATAGTTATTACATACATACATACATATACTTACGGCTGTAAATCCCTAGAAGGGGTAGCCAGAGCTAAGGAGTTAGAAACTCCTCAGCCACTTTTGGAAAGTTGAGTGGGGTAAAGATGGTAAAATAAAGGTTCTTGGTGATGGGTCTCCAACCGCATCGCCCAAAAATCTCTTAAAAGCCCCAATACCGTTAGTCGCCTCTTACGTACACCCACCGGCAGAAATGGGGTAGTGCTATTTTAAGCCGACACTACACAGCAACTAGTTATTAATTAAATGAATATTATATAAATTGTTTTATTAAGACATTTCAATACATAAATAAATTAGCCCGTATGATGTAAAGTTATTTCCCTTATAATGGTTATTTTTTATTTACTGGCAATACTAATATCGATGACAGCGACAGCCCTTACCGGCCAAGAAAAGATTGTGGATCTGTATGTAAGAAAAATTAATTCAATTTTTCTTCAATGGCCTTTGACCGTGTTTTAACACAGTAACTTTGCCAACGTCCAGTGAAAAGAAAACACATTTTGAAAAGTTAAAAAAAAAATTTGAAACTGATTTGCATACACTCATTGATCATTCATGGTTGAAAAATAAAATAAATATTACCAACAAAATAATTACTACAAAATTATCAATATGAACAAAAAGAATGCATTATAATTTTATATTATGGACCTTGATGAAATGACATAAAGTTTTAATGAAAGGGGTATATACAAAACAAAGTAAACATTTAAAATTAGTAGGAAGAGGGATGAAAGGAGGCAAAACATCATATAAAGAAAAT
The DNA here is from genome assembly GCA_963576735.1 of Bedellia somnulentella. NCBI lineage: Eukaryota > Metazoa > Arthropoda > Insecta > Lepidoptera > Bedelliidae > Bedellia > Bedellia somnulentella. The sequence goes on from OY755188.1 coordinate 6,798,642, forward strand.
GATAAATTAGGACATGCGAAAAAAATATGGTCAACTGTTCCTTCATCTAATCCACACTCGCAAATCGAACTGTCCCTTATCCTTATTTTAGCAAGGTGAACCGGAGTACACGAATGACCTAAACGAAGTCTACAAATAGTGGATGCTACCCATTTGTCAGCAGATTTACATTTGAAAAACCAAGGTCTAGACGGAATGTCGTCACCCTGGATATCACCGTAATATTTACCTTTTAAAGATTTTGACTGGAGCCAAAGCAATTTCCAAGATTCAAACATTCGAGGCCTTGCTATCGAGCATAAATCATGACTATAGATTATTGAGTAATCAATACAGCCGGAACTAATGGCTAATTTGGCATAATTATCAGCCAACTCATTTCCAGAAATGCCACAGTGACTGGGAATCCAGCCAATGATAATGTCAATTTTTTTCGAATGACAAGTGAAGAGATGGTTTTTGATTTCTAATATAATGGGGAATTTATTCTTACTTCTAAATGGATTGGATGTTATGGCTTGTAAACTGCTCAGGCAATCAGAGAGAATTAACGCTTTTTGTATGTTATGAGATATACAGAACTTAATAGCTTCTAAAATAGCAACAGATTCACCAGTAAAGACGGATGATTCGGCTGGACATTTTTGAGATAGTATGATTTTGTATTTGGGAATCCATGCAGCTGCACCAACAAGACTATTGTCAAGTTTAGAAGCGTCAGTGTAAATTTCAAGTCTATCCGACATTGTTTCTGAGATGCAAGACCTCAGGGACTTGTTAGGGTCGGGAAGATCTTTATGAATACCGAGGTTAAATAAAATATTAGGCTGGAAAATAAGAGCTTCGTAGGGGATTAGGAACAAAGGATTAGTAGAATATTGGGTAATAGGATTTTGCAAATTTTGAAGAAAGTTATAACTTCTTAGAAGTGGGAATTCTCTGTCAGAAGTATTTAATGAATTGAGAATCCGGAGTTTATCCATAAGGGGGTGAGACGAAGATTGAGCAACTTTGAATAGGAATCGGTCGCAAAGGTATTGTCTTCTGATTGATAAAGGGCACTCTGCACATTCAACTTGCATGGCATTAATTGGGGACGACTTCATTGCACCCAATATAATACGGAGGCATTTAGATTGCAGTTTGTTAATTTTTTCTAAAGCTAACTTACTGCAAGGGCATAGTAAGAATAGACCATAGTCAAAATGGCTGCGAACAATAGCGTTATAGAGCAATTTTTGGGTGAAGGGATGAGAACCCCACCACACACCAGATAAACACCGTATAACGTTAATGCTCTTTTCGCATTTTTCAACTATATAATTAATGTGAGCATTTCCTGATAACCTAGAGTCTAAAATGACCCCTAAAAATTTAACATTATCAACAGTTGGAATTACTACATCATTTACTTTAATACAAATGGAGGGAACGTTATACTTGCGAGTAAAAATTATTGATTTGCTCTTAGGAGCTGAAATGGAAAGACCATGTTCAGATAACCAGGAATCAAGGTAATCAAGGGCTCGGTTGATACGTTGTTCAGCTACAGAAATATCTTTGGCAGATACATAGAGACAAATGTCATCAGCATATTGTAATATGTTGCAAAAGCTTGTCACGGAGTATTCTAAGAGTGATGTGTAAAGATTATAAAGTAGAGGACTAAGCACAGATCCCTGGGGGAGACCTTTCCAGACAAGTCTTGCGGGAGACGGAGATGAAGAAGATTGAGAGCGAATGCTAATAGATCTTGAAGTTAGGAGATTAAATATAAAATGAGTTAACTTCACAGGCACATTCAAATCAAGTAAAATTTGTCTGAGCAATGGGAGTAAAACATTATCATAGGCTGAAAGAATGTCAAGAAAAACAGCCACTACATATTCCTTTTTGGCATAAGAAGAACGGATATCAGTTATTATAATGCTCAAGTTATCCATCCACTCATACCTTTGCGAAAGCCAAACTGAGATTTAGCAATAAGCCCTTGGTTTTCTACAAACCATTCCAGACGATTCTTGATGAGATGTTCTGTGACTTTAAGAAGTACTGATGACAATGCAATTGGACGATAAGATGAAGCAGAAGAAGAAGGTTTTCCATATTTCAATACTGGAATAATAATTTGAGAACGCCATGTGTCGGGTATAACACCTGTAGAAAAAAATATGTTAATAATATCCAAAAAAAAATGCTTGGCCTTTTGACCAGAGTTGACCAGAAAGGAATAAGGGATCCCATCTTCACCGGGACTAGAGTCTACCAGACCTTTCATAGCACATTCCAATTCATCAGCAGAAAAAGAACGATCAAGATCATTAGTAGAAGTAATACTTAATAGGTTATACTGTAGAATATGCTTAGATGGAACCATGGGAGGAGCCAAACGATCTATAAAAGACTCGAGCCATGAGAAGCAGTTGGACGTATAATTATAAGGACCAGAAGTCAGAGCAGATCGGAATCGTTTGATTTGTTTCCAAACAACAGCAGCCGGGGTTCTAGGGTGTAAAGATTGGCAAAAACTCTTCCAGCTTTGTTTTTTTTTATTTTTTAAAGTTTTACGACATCTTGCCGCTGCCTCTTGATACAAGAGGAAATTTTCTGTCGTCATGTCAAGGTTATAGTTAATTTCAGCATTACGTCTTACACGGATAATTTCGGAACATTCTCTATCCCACCAAGCAGGAGATGAATGATGATTGGCGAGCGGTTTTTTTTTGGGGAAATTATTGTCTGCAGAGAATATCATCGCATTAACAAAAAATGTGTAACAATCTTTTACGTTATTCTGTGAAAGAACCGGAAACGCAGATAATTTATTTTCTAACGATAACTTATAGTCATCCCAATTTGCTGATTCCAGTCTATACTGCAAAAGGGGAGCTAAATTTGGAAGAGTAGGAATAGTTATTGAAGAGGAGATAATAATAGGGAAGTGATCACTTCCACACGAATTGGATAAAACTGACCAATTGAAAGATCTAGCCACAGATGGAGATGAAATAGTTAAGTCTACAGCACTTCTAGGATCTTGGGTAGGTAGCACTCTGCGAGTAGGAGAACCATCATTCATAATGCAAATGTCCAATGTATCGCAAAACTCTAAGATAAGAGGAGAAAAACTATCAGTATGATGACAACCCCACATAGTGTGATGACAGTTGAGATCACCCATGACAATCATGGGATGAGGAATAGAAGAGAGAATAGAAGAAAGTTCAAGAATGATAGAAGATGAAGGATGAGGAATATAAACTGATAAAATGGAGTAGTCTAGAATTTTGACCGCAGTAATATAAATATTAGACACTGAGGGAGGTAGAGCAATTTGGGAAAAAGATATATCCCGTCTTATAAGAAGAGCACTACCGCCACCCCTAACATCCCTGTCATCCCGGAGGCAAGCATAGCCAGGCACCCTGAAAAGGGAATCCTTAACTAGCCATGTCTCCGAGAGGGAAATGATGGCAGGATCAAACTTTTTTAATAAATAAAGAAGTTCGGATTTTTTAGCTCTAACACTCTGGCAGTTCCATTGAAGAATGGTTAGTTTGGCCATTATTGTTGATACAGAGGTTAAGTTTATTCAGTAAAGCAGCAACGTTTTCCGGTAAACAGTCATTATATTTTGATATGATATTGATAAGGGCCGAAGCCAAAAGTTCAATTAAATTATCATTTGGAGAAATAGAATCATGCCGAGACGCCAAAAGAGCGCACCCATTTTGAAGTGATGAAGGTTCTGGTCTGATAATTTCAGAATGAGCAATTCTGTCATAACCTTTACCAGAGTATGTATGAGGTTTTGGAGACTTATATATAGTTTTTTTATACGAAACTGGTTGTTGGACTGGAGAAGTAGAAGAATGTGAATAATTAAATTGATTTGGGGCAGTAAATAGTTCAGAGGCCACGTCAGCGTAAGAACGTCTTACAGGAGGAAAACGAGAAGAGGCATCTGAGTATGATATAGAGTCCTGAGACATTACCAATTTTATTGATTTTTGTCGGGAAAATTCCGGACAACGTTTATCAGTAGCGAAGTGTTTACCTGAACAGAATAAGCAAGTCGAGTTTTCAATAGTAATGTCACAATTACAGCCATTGTGAGATTGTGAACATTTATAACACCTAGATTTAGAACGGCATTGATTTTGAACATGTCCAAATCTGCAGCAGTTAAGACACTGAATGGTTGGGAGGAGATAAGTCTCCACTCGAAGAGAATTATTATAAGAATATATATACTGGGGGAGATTTTGACCTTGGAATGTCAAAACCACCGATTGAGTTGGTAGCCATTTAGGTGAATTAGCATCATCAAGAGATTTTCGGCTGAGTCTGCGAGCTTTGAGAATTTTTCCACAATTATTTGGAAGCTCAATGGAGTTAACTAATTCTTCCATTGACCAATCAACGGGGACCCCTTTTATTATGCCCATTCGAGAAACATTATAAGTTGGAATAGAGCATTTGAATTTGGCTAAAGAAATGAGTTGGCAAGATGCAAAATCGTTAGCAGCTAAAGCAGAGTTAAATTCAACCGAAATACGGTTTCTTCCAATCTTTTTCAAACCATCTTTAATAATATTTTTGGTCAGGTTCGATTTATGTAAGAATTGACCAAATTTTAAAGGTCTGATAGATAACCCAGCTGCTGGGTCAGGCTCTTCGCGAAAAACGTGAACAATAAAGGGACCCTTATCATCATTGGTGTACTCCTTTAACCCATTGGCAAACGCTTCATCCACATAAACCGTTTGGATGGAAGCGGAAGCCACCTCAGAATCCACAATAATCTTTTTTGAAATTATATTGTCATTATTAATTGAAAATGGACGTTTACGAGCTTCACTTGAAAATACAGGAGGCGAGCTATATATATCCATCTCCTCAGGAGGAGGATCTGGAGGGCGAGGGGGACTAGGTGAATCAATACTCATTATATTTACAAGCTAAATGTAAAATAATCAACAACTACAGATAAATAAACTATATTACAGCAATGAATGAACTAGATGAGCGAATAAATTTAATCAAACAGATAACACGTGTTGTCTAATCACCATCCGCCGGACAATCGAATCCAATCTGGCCGTTTGATTGCAAAAAAGTTATTTTCCGTTCATTTAGTATGATTTACTGCTGAAAATATTCGTTTTCTTGATTATTTTTCAGAAAATCATAATCCTAACAAACAATAATTGATTGTTAAAAATAATAATCCTAACAAATAATAATACTTTATCAGGCCAGCTGGTTTAGTTTTGACATCATGTAAGAAAAAATTTGAAAGCATTTTCCAAAAACTGTGACAGACATACTAGAAGTCTAAGAGATAATAATAAAATTTCAATTCAAAAGTACAGATTGTCAAAAATAAATACATCGTTTATGGGGTTATGTGTAAAATTTTATAATAAAATACCTGATGACATTTTGAATCTAACAGAAAAGAAATTCAAAGTAATTATAAAACGCAGTCTTCATTTAAAAGCTTATTACAGTTTAAATGATTATATGATAGATGAAACTGCTTGGTGTCACCAGGATATTTCCAGACATACACCAATATTGTAATATGACTAAGAAAAGATGTGTGTTGCTGAGTTTCTTACGTGTTCTTCTCGCAACAATACACCTTCCGAATCCGAAGTAGAGTCAGTAGAGTAAGATTTAACTTATATGTAAGTTTATGACGTTCAAACAATAGAGAACAATTCTTTTTATTTTGAAATAAATATTTTTTATCTTTATCTTTATGTAGAACCGCATATTTAAACAGGTCTTTTTTATTTTTATATTTATATCGCATTTTTATAATATATAATATAATTCATAACAAATAAATCAATAATAATTATTATTATATTACATAATATTCTACTACGTTCTATGATATTTATTGTATTCTATTATATTGTTTTTATATTTGCTTAAATATTAGTTATATTTTGTTATTGTTTAAATAGTCTCAGGTGTAATTAGTTGTAGTAGTTAGTTTTTATTATTTTTTTAGTTTAGTCAGGGACAGTCTGAAAACCAGCGCTGTAAGCTAGCACCAATGTTGCTGTTTGCAGCAAATGCTGAGATTGTTCCTTTTTGCCGTATTGTTATTTAATACATGTAAACATTATTTTGTTAAAATTTGTAATTTTTTAAGGCAAATAAACAGTTTTCATTTCATTTTACTTCATTTCATTTCATTTCAAGTAGGCCGAGCGCAGGGGTGGAGATATATATGGACGAAAGACGGGCGTGTTTTCGCTAGGAAGGAAACATCCACACCTGTAATCTCATTTCGTAATTCTAAAGATATTGATAATGTGTTTTTTCCTATTTCGGCCTAGGTACCGAAACTTTAATTGCAAATTCTTATCTGTAAATCTTTGCAAGTGTTCTCATCAATGTTTGTGTATGCGATTTCAGTATATATATTTTTGTTGTTTTTTTATTTTAATATAAGCTTAATGTTTACTTATGGTCGGGTAGAGAGGTTTTCAACTGAGTACAGAAGTTTTTCTCCTAATTTGACTATGATATATATAATTACGTTTCGACTGCGAATTAATTATTCTATAACTACACTTACAGTTCAAATTCTAGTATTGAGTATCAAGCACGAGCTAAAAATGGTATCTTTACATGCAAATTGCGTTGCTACAATGCGACTACAAAAACTGGTTCGATGCAATTGAATATTCTGACTCCACATATAGTATTGTTTTATATAATTCTTTTAATATAATTGTAGTATAAAATGAACAAATCTAAACTAATTAAATTTGGATTATTTAATGCAGGTTTCCTTGGAACGAAACAAGACGAATTAATTTCAATTATCGAAAGGCAGAACGTAGATTTCTTGGCCATAAATGAGACATGGTTGAGAGCAGGTGAGGATGAGCGTGCCCCAGTCGTGCTGGGATACAGGCTACGCCACATACCCCACTCGGCTAGCTCAGGACGTACCCGTGGTGGAGGAGTGGGTTTTTATATAAAAAAAGGGCCTCAACACTAGTATAATTAATCATCCTGTCTCAACTATAGAACAAATGTGGCTATTTTCAAAGATAAACACGCTTTCTGTTGTTATTGGGACCGCTTACCGGCCGCCATGGCAACATGTTGAAACTTTTCTTGATGGATTAACCGAGACCTTATTAACATTTCAAAAATATGATAAGATTATATTATTAGGGGACTTCAACATCGACATTCTTAAACCTAACGATAATATGACACTTTACCTAAAGGTTTTTTGTATTATAACCAACTTATGTCAGTTAATTAACGAACCTACACACTTTACCGAAAATAGCAAATCCGCTATCGACCTTGTATTAACCGACCTGTCAGTACGCTCTGTATCTGTTAACTCAATACCAGCCCTAGGACGTCACGCTTTTATTACCATAGAATGTAATTTAAAAAAACCAAAACCGATTCCCCATTACATTACATATAGACCTCTTAATTATATTATCCCCGAGCTATTTTCAAATGATCTGTACAGTACTGACTTAAAGAAACTTCACGGTGTAGCAAATATTAATGATATAACAACAACAGTAACTGCTTACATCACAACTATTTTTGACTTACATGCCCCAACAAAAACATATTTTGTAAAGGAGCAAAATTACCCTTTCATTACGGATAATCTCAAATTTCAAATGGAACTAAGAGATAAAGCTTATTCCCGTTACAGAAACACTAATAATTCAGTTCACAAAACCTACTACAAAGATTTAAAGCATTTAGTCAATACAAGTATGTTTTTTGAAAAAAAAAAGCCTTCTTTCAAAAGACTATTAACGAAAATATTAAGAATACCAAATTGCTCTGGAAAAACCTTAAATCGTCCATTTTACGTAAACATAACGACTCAACTCTTCCTGGACACTTTGACGACCCGAATGACATTAATAAACATTTTTTAGAAATACCTGGTAACAACATTGTTGATATTTCATACTTGACATGACACCATAGACACGGTACATCTACTTTTCATTTGGACACAATTACACCCGATCAAGTTTCGCAAATGATTAAAAAGCTAAAGTCAAATGCACAGGGTTATGATTGCGTTTCTCTCTCTATGATCCTCATGACACTTCCCATTAATTTAGAGACTATAACCTTTCTTATCAACAAGTCTATAGAAACATCTACCTTCCCTGACTTATGGAAAAAGGCAGTGGTGACACCAATACCGAAAGTCAACCACCCAACTGAGCTTAGGGACCTAAGACCTATAAGTTTATTGTGCTGCTTATAGAAAATATTAGAAAAGGCTGTAAGCGAGCAAATGACTAAATACCTTGAAGATCATATTCTACCAGTTCTTCAATCAGGTTTTCGCAAACAACATAGCGCGACGACAGCTCTTCTAGATGTGATAGACAATATACTCGAAGCGCAAGATAATGGCAATGCATCTATCTTGACACTACTAGACTGTACCCGAGCTTTTGAGTGTATGAATCACTCCCTAGTTCTCTCCAAACTAGCATACTATGGGTTTGACCTGCCTACCATTAAATGGTTCGATAGTTACCTCAGCTCCCGCTCCCAAATCGTTAAATTAAAGGGCAATTATGGTCGCACTATCTATTCGGAAGAACAAGTGGTAACGAGAGGTGCCCCACAGGGTTCTATTATCGCGCCATTATTGTTTCTATTATACACAGCTGATTTGCCTAATTGTATAAAACACTGCAAATATCACCTTTTTGCCGATGACCTGCAAATATATTTGCCAATTTCCCCAAGCCAAAAAGAAAAATCGGTTGAATGGATGAACAAAGATCTTGAAAGTATAAATGTTTGGTGTCAAAGAAACTGTCTCGTAGGTAATCCCTCTAAACCGAAATTTATGATCATTGGTAGCAAAATACAGAGAGAAAAAGTCACAGCAAACCCATTTTCAATTTTAATAGGTGAATCTGAAACACAGAGAGTTGAGAAAGCTCGTAGTTTGGGACTTATAATAGATAGCGATCTCAAATTCGAAAGCCACGTATTAGAAATAGTAAGGAACTGCTTCTACAAACTTAAAATAATCTACAACATTCGACAATATATTAATGTTGACTTACGAATTAGTTTGTGCGAATCCTTAGTACTAAGTAAATTAAATTATGGCGATATTGTTTACGGTCCATGCATATCAGCTCGCTCTAAACGGCTCATCCAGCGGGTGCAGAATGCATGCGTACGATATTGTTTTGACGTAGCCCCCAGATCACATATTTCCCCCACTTTGAATAAATTAAAAATGCTAAACTTACCATCCAGAAGACATCTGCACTTAGCCACTCTCTTATTTGGTGTCGTCAAAGAAGGAAAACCATCCTAAAAAAAAAAAAAAATATCTTTATTAACATAATTATTTTAACAAAGTACATGAGCAATGGTTCCCGCACTAGGTTATATCCTGTATTGCGGGTAACCTTGCACGATAGCTTTTTAATTTGAACATTTTTTTTTTTAAATTAAGACTAAGTTTAACACTAAAAATCACACAGAAAAGCTATGTGAATATTACTACTATTTTATAAATAAAAAATTATAGAAAAGAAACTTATACTAATAGAATGAATATGTCTGTGTGTGGTGTGTGTGTGTGGAGTGTGTGTGTGTGTGTGTTTGTGTGCAAGTTTATTTTTGAACGATTAGTACGTCTTCAGTTTCATCATATGTCATACTTTTCAAACATTCTGTTATCACATTTTTTAATTCATATCTACTCAAATTTTTTATTTGTAACATTTTATTAAATTTATTATAAATATACCCTCCAAGAAATAACATAAATCTGCCAGAAAAGAATGTTCGCAGTTTAGGAATTTGAAAAATGTTACCAAAACCTCTTAAATTGTTTGATTGGTAGTCAATATTTCGGCTCTTTTTATGCATTGTCATTAATATTCTTAGTAAGTATATTTTTCTCACTGAAAGCAAATCCGCATCTCTATATAAATTTACTGTAGGATACATATAAGGCAAATTTAATCCTACCTTTAAAACAGCTCTCTGTGCGCGTTCCAACGGCAACAAAATGGTTTTAGAGCTTCCTCCCCATGTGTCAATGCAATATGATAATATAGAATCACACATAGCATAATAAACTATCTTAAAAGTATGAGTATCAATGACATGTCGCAGATTTTTGAATACAGCGATAAGTTTACGAACTCTCGAGGTGAGTAGTTCTATGTGTTGTCTAAAGGTTAGGTGACAGTCTATGATAACTCCCAAATATTTTATTGTGCACGTTCTTTCGAGCGTAGGACATTTACAGAGTACTGCTTGGTTACAATTTATTTCGTGCGCTACAATGTTAAGGTCACTGGAAGGCTGAGTATTTTTACGAATGCTGAATGTGATATATTTGGTCTTGTCACTATTTAGGCTAAGTAAATTTGTGGCCATCCAATCAGAGACTGAATCAAGGCCTTTTTGTGCATATTGTCTCACTGTTTGCCAGTCATCACCCCAAAATACTAAAGCTGTATCATCTGCAAACGTAAAAATACGGCCGTGCTGCAGCTTCATTTCACACAGGTCATTTATATAGAGAAGAAATAGTGTCGGGCCGATTACACTTCCCTGTGGAACACCGTAAGTAACCTCAATAGGGTCGCTAACTGTGTCACCTAACTTTACTGATTGAGTTCTTTGTGTCAAGTAATCTGCAAATAATTTTAATTGGTCTCCCCGAATACCATAGCTTTCTAATTTTTGAAGTAGGATGTGAATAGATACGGTATCGAAGGCCTTTGCCAAGTCGATAAAGATACCGAGACACTTTTTACCTCTATCCACATCACTAACTATTAGGTTCGTGAGGTCAGCGACTGCATCTGCTGTGGAAATACCTTTGCGGAAGCCATATTGATTTGATGACAGTATATTTTTTGATTCCAGGTACTTTAGTAATCGACTATTAATTAGCTTTTCAAGTATTTTAGAAAGTGTTGAAAGAAGAGATATTGGTCTATAATTTCCATACGATCGTTTATCTCCATTTTTATAAATAGGCGTTATAATGGCTTGTTTAAGAATTTTAGGGAAAATACTATTTGAGAAAGATAAGTTTATCAAGTGAACCAGGATTGCATTCAGTTCATGTTGGTTTTTTTTAAATATGGCGGATGATATCATATCATGGCCTGTGGAGTATTTGTTGTTGAGACTGTTGACAGTACTGGCCATTTCTGTCATATCTGTTTCAAGCAGAACGAAAGAATCAATTGTATTTCGTATAGGACACGTTTGTTTTGACGGTTTTGGGCATTTCTTTACTATATCATCTGCGAGAGATTTACCAACATTAGAGAAATATTTATTAAAATTTGTGGCTGCTGATTTTGGTGTCTCATTGTTGAAAAAGTGGTCGAGTGACTTTGTTTTCTTTGGCTTATAGTTAGTAAGTGTATTTATGACTTGCCAAGTTGCTTTTATATTATTAGCTCTGGCCTTTTCTAGTTCACTTCTTTCATAAATAATTTTTAATTTACGCAGTAAGGAATTGCAAAAGTTTCTGTATCTAGTATAGGTCGTTTTAAGAACAAGGTTACTAGTAGATTTTTTTAGTTTTTTGTGCAACATATCACGGTTTTTCATACAGCGAAGTAGTCCGGGTGTTATCCAAGGTTTTAGGGGAAGTTTACGTCGTGTCAATGTTTTTGTAATTGTGTTTTTTCTTACAATATCACTGAGAGTATTTACGAAACGCTCTGTGGCAGCATTACATTCGTTTTCTAACATTACTTGACTGAAATCTGTTTCTTGTATAGCTGTAGTTATCCCGGAATAGTCAACTTTCTGTATTGTGTTGCTTAATGATTTACGTGGCCTAAAGGACTCGATACACAAGTATATAGTGCTGTGATCAGTCAACGTGTTTTCTATTACCAATATATTTACGACGTAATTAGATTTTAATAAGACATGGTCTAGACACGCGTCAACTCTAGTAGGATAAGTATGTCCTGGCAAAAGTCCATGAGTAGATGTCAGATTTAAATAGTCTTCAGCGTGGTTATTTAAAGGATTATTAATTATGTTAATATTAAAGTCACCCAATAAGAAAATGTTTTTGAATCTAGTAAGTGAAGTTAGCAAAGAATCGAGTGAATTTATAAAATTATCAGTACTTAAAAAACTGGGTGAGCGATAAATTGATATAATTGCTACAGTATTATCAACAATTGTAATAAGACAATTGCCATCTTTTATCTCAGGTTCGTAAGTATAATTATTAATCCCTTTCCTTGTGTAAATAACGACACCATCGTTTTGATTATTGTTACGTTTGGTAGCAAAACTGTCATATCCATTGATGATTGGTAAGTTGGAAGTTTTCGCTAACCAGCACTCAGTTAGCACAATTATGTCAGGGTCAGATTTTATTCTAGCTATAAGTGTTTGTAGCCCGGACATATTGTAATTTATACTGCGTATGTTCTGCGATAATATTTTCAGTTTTTGCCGAGAGTTTACATACGTAGTAACATATTCTGGAGTGCATTTATATGCATTTGCAACGGTCAGATTATCTAGGTCATTTGACACTTGAATAATATTATTATCTAGCATTTCCAAATGTAAATATAAATATCATTAGCATTATGTCACGATTTATTTGCAAATGCAGGACAAAACTGCAACTTAATAATTTATGGGCAACATAAGTATAATTTGTATAATTATTATCTTTTATTTTAACTTCGTTTTTAAGTTTGTATATACATAGAATGAATTCAGAACTGAAGACATATGTATGTGTGTAATATGTAAGTGTAAAGTGTATTATTTTTGTTAGGTGTAATATAATGCTATCAGAAGGTAATAACTGTTTATGTGTGATAGTAAAATGTAGGGCACACAACAGCCAACAAGTGTAGTAAAAAATTACAATAGAAAATATTACAAGAAAATTACCTAAAAGTATTTGAGTAAAAAAAAGACAGCTCTCTAACCTAATATTAGATATTAGAGGGTCCCACTCGTTGGTCCAGTTCATCCAGTGATCGTACAGGGATTGCTGGGGAGCCTTCAGATTTTCGAACAAGTATTGTACCATTGTTAGTCCACACATAATGAAAATTATTCTGCTTCGCTCTGGTCCTTGTTTCACGAAAAATATACCTATTATCTTTGGTGAGTCTCTCATTGACATATACTCGCTTCTCCGACCCAGTTTTTTCTGCTTCTGGCATTTTTCATGAACTCGGCTCTTTTTGCTAAATTAGAAAACTTGACGACTATAGGGCGAGGCGGTCTGTTTTCATTCGATTGGGCGTTCACTGCGTTTATATGTCTCGGTCCTACTCGTGTCACTTTCTCTAACTCTTGCTCAGATAGTTCCATACCCACTTTATTTGACATCAAAAGTACCATATGTTTTAAATTTTCATTCGGTTTTTCAGGAATGCCGATTATTTCTAGATCGTTTAATAATAATGCTTGTTCCTGGATGTTTATTTTAATTTGCATTTCTTTCACCGTCGTTTTCAACTGTTCAATTTCTGTACCTTGGATTTTTAACTGCTTTTCATAATTTTCCTTATCTGTCGAGAGTGCCAACCTTAGTTCTTTTATTTCTTCACGCATCATTTTCACTTCTTCTACCAGCATCATTAAGGAATTATTTTCAGTTTCTTTCTCTAACGTGATATCCAAAATTCGATTTCCTCTAGCCATATTAACATTCTCAATATTACTGGTGTTTCTATTGTATGTATCATCTAATTTTGGTAAGTTCATTCTTATAGGGGTTGATGAATTATCACGTTTCGGCTCTAAACACTTGCAAGCTGGGCATACCCATTCCTTTTTATATGATTGAGGGAGGTCCTTAAAAGAATCTTTTTTAATTCCAATGCATGGTAAGTCGTACAGTTTATTGCATCTAGAGCAATCCATGTACATCAATGACTGTATGAGTTTTCCACAAGCGTTACATGAAGTATTTGCCATCTCAGTCGGAGAATGTTAATACACAAATGGTAAAGTAATTGGCCTAGACCTCGCTTTTATAACATACCCTTTTTATATTATAAATCGATAAAGGATATCAAACTAAACAACTTTGCCCATGGAATGCCTATCTAAAATATTGTAATTTTCAAAAAATTTTAATAATTAAAAATTGTCGTACCTAGTTCAAACTGAGAATGTATAGAATGAGAATCTTTGCTTCAGTGAAAATAAGAAATAAAAAAAAACATTTGATCTATGGTGTAAACAAAAACATAACCTCTTTCGGTATTTTCCAGTTCAATCGCTCGCTTACCGGTTTATTTTCATGATATTATTTTTCAACGACGATCAATACAACTGGAAAATACCGAAAAAAGTTATATTTTTGTTTACAGAGAGAAAAGCATAGATCAAATGTTTTTTTTTATTTCTTATTTTCACTGAAGCAAAGATTCTCATTCTATACATTCTCAGTTTGAACTAGGTACGACAAATTTTAATTATTATATTTTTTTGAAAATTGGCCTAGACCTCGCTTTTTTAACATACCCTTTTTATATTATAAATCGATAAAGGACATCAAACTTAACAACTTTGCCTATGGAATGCCTATCTAAAATGTTGTAATTTTCAAAATATAATAATAATTAAAAATTGTCGTACCTAGTTCAAACTGAGAATGTATAGCATGAGATTCCTTGCTTCAGTGAAAATAAGAAATTAAAAAAAACATTTGATCTATGGTGTAAACAAAAACATAACTCTTTTCGGTATTTTCCAGTTCAATCGCTCGCTTTCCGATTTATTTTCATGATATTATTTTTCAACGACGATCAATACAACTGGAAAATACCGAAATAAGTTATATTTTTGTTTACAGAGCGAAAATCATAGATCAAATGTTTTTTTTTAATTTCTTATTTTCACTGAAGCAAGGAATCTCATTGTATACATTCTCAGTTTGAACTAGGTACGACAATTTTTAATTATTATTATTTTTTGAAAATTACAATATTTTAGATAGGCATTCCATGGGCAAAGTTGTTTAGTTTGATGTCCTTTATCGATTTATAATATAAAAAGGGTATGTTATAAAAGCGAGGTCTAGGCCAATTACAATATTTTAGATAGGCATTCCATGGGCAAAGTTGTTTAGTTTGATGTCCTTTATCGATTTATAATATAAAAAGGGTATGTTATAAAAGCGAGGTCTAGGCCAATTCGAAATAATAAAATTGGTGATAATTTAAATTATTTACGCTTGCAACACTTTTGTTGATTGGTTAGTCTGTGTCTCTGTTTTGATGGTTCAACTGTCAATAAGATATTGACAATCTCGACAGATTTGTTGTCTATTTTTGTTTTGATTTTGATTGTCAAGTGAAATAGCAGCAGCGGGGCAAGCACGAGCAAAAATGGCCATGTCGATATACACACTATCATATCGAAGTTTTCTATCGATCTCTTTCCCAAACTGCGAGCACGAGGCGTACTGTACATAGTACTCGATACAACCATCAAGCCCGTTAAGTGTTATCGAGCTGTGAAAGTTGTGGTATTGAACCATTTGACCGACATTTACAGTTCAATCAATTAAGGCTAGTTTCAGACTCTAAACACCTTCAAAGTCACTTCCAAGTAAACGTTTTGTTGTCTATTATTATCACCCTAGTAAATTAAAAATACATTGACCGCAGTGAACAGTCGTGCACACATTCAACTCTTGAATTAGTAGGATAACATTACACATAACATAACTGACAGATGATTCAACCAAACATATTTTTACCAAAATAAACAATAATGGCTGCTCATCGCAACGAAATTAAAAATGGTATCAGCGGGGCAAGCACGAGCAAAAATGGCCATGTCGATACACACACTATCTTATCGAAGTTTTCTATCGATCTCTTTCCCAAACTGCGAGCACGAGGCGTACTGTACATAGTACTCGATACAACCATCGAGCCCGTTAAGTGTTATCGAGCTGCGAAAGTTGTGGTATTGAACCATTTGACCGACATTCACAGTTCAATCAATTAAGGCTAGTTACAGACTCTAAACACCTTCAAAGTCACTTCCAAGTAAACGTTTTGTTGTCTATTATTATCACCCTAGTAAATTAAAAATACATTGACCGCAGTGAACAGTCGTGCACACATTCAACTCTTGAATTAGTAGGATAACATTACACATAACTGACAGATGATTTTATTTTTACAATATAAACAATAATGGCTGCTCATCGCACGCAACGAAATTGAGAATTTTATCAGGGATTATGAACGATTAAGACGAATCTGCAACGAAAAACTGTAAGTATTTAACTCATAGAAACCACTATGATACATGGTTATGCTGCAAAATGCCGATACTGTAGAAGAGTTGTTAATTTGTGAATTAAAGACTATCAGTTATTTTCCGTCATGAATTCAAGCAGCACTGTGTCCAAGAAATGTGACGATATAGTCTAAATTAATACGAGATCATATTAAGTCAACCTCAAAGTTATAAAAGAAAACCTGCATATAAAGTATATGTGCGTTTTCTTGTGCATAAACTACCTTTTTAAAAAACTACAAACTAGTCTACTTAGTCAAGCAATTTCATAAAATAACAGCCGGTTTGTAAAGTACAGTGGAAACAAAAGCTAAGATCTAGGCAGCAACCCAAGGTATGTTTACATTAATAACAATGCAACAGTTTAAAGTTTGGAATAAGCCAACTAACAAGAAACAAATGAAACTTTTATGCTATGTCATGGTATTGCTATGTAGGCCTACATTATGTTATTTATTGTAGGCCTAGAATCAGCATTTTCAATATTTTTTTGAACTTCTTAACTACTAAAACTACCTAGGTTGTATTTATTTACATGTACCAGAGTAGGAAGAATTCTGCCACAACTCATATAGTAATGAGATTTGAGATGATGATAATTATTGGCATATAACATATTTATTTGTATATAGAGTTTACTTAGAATTAACATTACCGCATGTTGTTGTATGAGGCAACTAAAATTTTGGGCCCTCTTAACGTTTTTTGGGCAATGGCAGAGTCCATTATGATTTTACCACCAAATTGTTTCATTTAAATGTATCTTATTTAACTGAAAACATATTTTTAATTAGTTTTATTGAGTTGCTAATGTTTATTGTGTATAGTGTCGGTTGTTGTTAGAGGCAAAGTCCCTGAAGGATTTCTATTTTTAAGGCTCTATGGGTAGGGTAATTTATGAATCCTATTTACATTTTTATTTATTTTCCAAAAAGGGTAGGTTTTGGAAAATACATAAAAATGGCTATAAAGCAGTGTAAGAGGAACACCATGATCTATCGCCAACAATTATCTGTAATATTTTCTTTAATTTCAGGATAATGCAGTAGTTAAGATCAAAAAAGTATTGTGGTATGAACAAAATAAAAGGTAAACTTTAAAATTAATCTTAATTAATTAAAATGTGAATTGTTTCTTTCCTTCTAGCTTTAGCATGTCTTAGTTTTCTTTATTTGGCAAATCAAAATCCTCTTATGTTATATTTTTTACTACTTAAATTAATTATTACATACATAGATTTTAAAATACAGTAACATTGAATACTTTACACAGAAGGTGCAAAACATAATGTATCAACAGTAATAAGAGCATGTATGAAAAGATTGATGGATGTAAACAAAGCTAGAGAGGTTTGTCAGGATCATACGAAGTGGCAATCGATATTCTCTGCCTACCCCAATGGGAACTAATGGTGTGAGTATATGTATGTAATCAGGCAACTAAGTCCTCTGTCATATGTCAATGACATTCTGTGTGTTGAATAATGCCACAGAGTATGACTTTTCTCTGTGGGTAGCTCATATTGCCCCACTATAAGTGATGCTTGTAAATAGTCAATAAAAATAAAATTTGTGGTATTTTTATTTATTTCAGCACATCAAAATGAAATTGATAAAATGGACAATGGTCAAACATTCAAATACTCAAGACACAGAAAATGTAAAGTTTTATTTTAATCATTTTACTTGAAAAAGACTAGTATATTTTTTTGTGCTTTCATTGTTTTATTTTCATCACCTTACATATTAGAAATAAATTATATTGCAGCAGTAGTAATGAATGTACTAAAATATGCAACTAGCATATGGGCAACCGTTAGGTTTATTCCCTTTATCCTCCCTAAGGCGGATATTTGGAAAAGCACATCCTTCTATCCACCCTGATCGGGGTAGATAGCCTTAATTCTCATGAAGTGCTTTTTCCGATTTTCTACCCTGCCTACGTACAGTAACTTACAGAAAAAAGACCCTAAGTTGAGATTTGTCACAACGGTCATTTTAAATGGTTTTCATCCTTACTTACTAACCCTACAGGTGTTTACCTGCAATTTTATGATTATATTATCTAAAGTATATGAATGTTCACGAAGTTCCTAGGAAGTGAGATCCCTTAGAAGTATATTAATGTAAGGTTGTGTGATAGAGTGAGAAATAGTGTGATTCGTGAACGAGTAGGTGTGAAAGATGACGTAGTATGCAAGATAGAAAAAGGAATGTTAAGGTGGTTTGGGCACATAGAGGATTGATGAAAATAAAGTAGCGAGAGATATATAGAGCCAATGTGGATGGGATTGTTATATATCGATCTCCTAGTTTTAAAAATCTCTCTAACTTCTTAACAAGTCTTAATGATAACTTAACACAACTTCAAAAATTCAAAAATCGCATCATTATCGGAGACTTAAACATAGATATACGTAAAAACAACACTGACTCCAACTCCGAAGACTACCTCAATCTGCTTGCATTTCATGGTCTATTACCTACTCACCTCAATCCGACCAGAAAAACATCGTGTCTAGACCATGTTATCTCCACCGATCCCAACCACTCTATGACTTTAACCCTTGATACTCTAATTACAGACCACTCCCCTGTTATTCTATTCATAGATAATCGTATGTGTTGTAAAAACTACCATACACCTCAAAATTCCAAATTCAAACGCGTAAACGAAACTGGGGTGTCATCGGATATAGAGCAGTGTGATTTCTCTGAGATTTTTACATATAATGACCCAGAAATTGCGGCGAATGCCTTAGTGAGTAAATTATCATCCATAATTGAGTCAAACACCAAGTTCTGCACTATACCTTCCAAACGAAGAATCCTTAAGCCCTGGTTGACACCCGGTCTCTTGCGTTGTATGCGTAATAGAGACAAAATGTACAAAAAAACAACAAAAAATCCTTTTGATGAGATCTTAAAAACAACATATTCACGATACAAAACCTATTGTAATAATTTACTAAAAAAAGTAAAAAGACTTTATGAAAAAGATCAATTAAAGAAATGTACAAACAATCCGAAGTCCCTTTGGCAAACTATCAAAAATATTATTAATTTAAAGCCCAGTCGTAATTCTTCCCTTAAGCTCTTAAAAAGACAGACTGACCCACAATCTACGATAAACAATATTAACAAATATTTTGCGACTGTAGGCGAAACTCTTGCATTGAAAATAAAAAGTAATAATAATCCTACACGGCTTACACGACCTATACACAAACTTAACACCAATTTAAAATCTATGGTGTTGTTGGATACAGATACGGCCGAAGTTAACACAGCGATCTTAACTTTAAAAAACACAAGCGCCACTGGGTGGGATAATATTACTTCCTCTGTTCTGAAATCTTACATGCATATATTGAGCCCTATAATTAGTTATATAATTAATCTCTGCTTTGCGAAAGGTTGCTTTCCGAGGGTCTTCAAAAGATCCTTGGTACACCCTATCTATAAAAGTGGAGATAGAGACAGTGTCTGTAATTACCGCCCTATACCTGTCCTTACCTCTATATCTAAAATAATAGAAAAAATACTAAATAACAGACTGACTGACTATCTCAACGAAAATAATATTATATCACATAATCAGTACGGCTTCCGTCGGGGAAAGTCCACTGAAGATGCAGTAACCAATTTGGTCAACTCAATATTTCTTAACCTCAATAAAAACCTGAAGTCCTTAGCTATATTTCTTGACTTGTCGAAAGCTTTTGACACTGTCTCTACATCCATCTTGCTCATGAAAATGGAAAAGTATGGTATAAGGGGACCTGTACTTGAAATTTTTACTGACTACCTAGCTAATCGCTCCCAACGCGTGATTATAGATCAGCACCTAAGTGATGAGGAAATAATTACTTACGGAGTCCCACAGGGAAGTGTCCTCGGCCCAACCCTATTTCTGCTTTATATAAATGACCTATGCAACATTCAATTACCAAATTGCGAAGTAACGACATACGCTGATGACACCGTGCTGCTTGTTCATGGTTGTTCCTGGTCAGATACACAAACAAAAGCCGAAGCTGTCCTTGCCTCAGTGAGAAATTGGTTAGACGACAACCTACTTACACTTAATGCTAACAAATCTCAATTCGTAACTTTTTCTCTGACCAAAGTCACTCAGCCTAGCGATACATTTAAGTTAAAGGTCCACAAAACTAACAATTGCTCTCAATCATGTAATTGTGACCAAATAATTAGATCAGACAATGTAAAATACCTTGGCGTAATACTAGACAGCACGCTATCGTGGAAACCACATCTTGAGCTCTTGGCAACAAAAACTCGTAAACTCTTGTTTGTATTTAAAAATTTAAGAAATAGTGCCGATGCAGAAACACTGAAAATGGTGTACCTTTCATTAGCCCAATCAATATTAACATACTGTATCAGTGCATGGGGTGGCGCTGGAAAAACAGCAATGTTAAAAATTGAGAGAGCACAACGTTGCATTTTAAAGGTTATGGCTTATAAACCAATCAGAACCCCCACCACCGAAGTTTATGCTTATTGGAATGTACTTAGTGTTCGAAAACTATATATTCTTCACATAATCACCAAAACACATAAGTCATTAACGTATGACGATAACTTTTGTAAAACTGTAAGAAGATCTGACATAGTTTGTCCGTCTGTCAGACTCAAAGCAGCATTGACAAAATATCAATTTATCTTTCTAAGTCCATTTATTTATAATAAAGTTAATAAGGTATTAAAACTTTATCCCGAAACGATAAGCAAAGTTAAATCATTGTTATTGGAATGGCTAATGCAGAAGACATACGATGACATAGAAAGTTTACTCAATATAGTACACTGATAATTCAACAATTCCACATACAACCACATTCATATATATGTATATATATATATACACACACACACACACACACACACACACAAACATAGCACACATAGTCACACATAATAAACATTTTTACACAAATCCATACACTATCACATACACTAGTATAGTAGTATTCACATATATTTAATGGCTCTAGGTTAGGTCTAGAATAAGTAATAAATATAAAACAAATAATTTAAGGCAACCACTGTAATTCTTAACTGGAATTAATAGTACCAATATGGTACTAACCCGTGAAATGGAGGACGGCGTTTACAGCTGCGACACAGTTTTATAACTAATGCAGCTGTATTCGTTCCATATGTTCTAATGTACATTTGTAAAAATTCCAATAAATATGTTTTTTTTTTTTTTTTTTTTTTTTTTTTTTTTATTGTTAGTAGAGGACGGCCTCGTAAAACGCTTCAAGACCAAATAGAAAAAGTTCTAATAAAGTGGGGGGTCCGAAGTGAGAAGAATAAAAGAGCATGTATGAGAAGAATAGTGAATGTATGGGAAGCAAGAGAGGTTTGTCAAGATCGTACTAAGTGCAACTCAACCATATCGGTTTAGAAGCGCCTCAGGGTTTGAACCCTCATTGTCTGCACGATAAGTAGTGTTCTGCCCACTGAACTATCACGGTTTATATAAAAAACTTGAATAGTACATTACATGTACATACAACCATAACTCATGGCTGTAAATCCTGAAAAAGGTTTGCCAGGGATTTGAATTTATTTAGTAGCGACTTCTGGGAGTAGAGTGGAGAAAAAATATGAATGGTTGGTGATGCTTGGCTTATTTAACAATTATTTCCTCACCAAACTAAGAGAAATGTCTGAAGATTTTATTTCTAAGGGGTTAGGGATCTGTAGCTGTGATTATATTATGCATTCTAAGTCATCATTCTAAGGGTTTTTTTTAAACATAATGGACACTGCCATGTCAATATATTTAATAAAATATCATGTATGTATGAAAATCCAGGCTGCTGTTGTCAAAAACAATGTCAGACATATTTAAGACTAAGAGACAACAACAATATTTCAGTAAATAAATACTGATAGACACAAGAAAATATATCTTTCATGGAATTATGTGAACTAAAATACATGGAGACATAAATTTTTTTTCAGAAACCAAATACAAATCAGTAGTTAAAAGAAATCATACTTTGAAAGCCTTTTATTATACTTACTAATGATTCCATTAATGATAAAATGGCTTGATTTCATCAGGGCTCTGTGCAGTGTGTTTCTGGGCTAACACCAAAATACTCAATCATTTATTGCATTCAACAATGTATTGTGTATGTCAGTTCTTATTTATAGATAAATTCATAGTTCTACATTAAAGACCCGGTGGGGCACAGCAACTTCTTAAATCTAAGTTATTTTATAATAAAACTAAATTGGAAAATAGGTAGTACACTGTCCATGCAAAACGTGGGTACTCTGAACACCAGGTGACAAAGTCACGTGATGTTCAGAAGTATTAGTACCTCTGCCAACCCCTTCGGGATATTCGGCGTGAATGTTTATGCTTATGCTTATTATGGAAAATAGGAGAGGAGGAGGAGGAAATTATATAGAAGAAATTATAACTTTCATGGTTATGGACTTTAAAAAGATGTGTGTTTGATGAGTTCTTACAGGTTCTCCTCACAACCATACACCTATCGTATGCAAAGTAGATGTGTGTTTTATCTTAAAAGTTACCATTTATCATTTAAAAAACATAGATTAATCTTTTTATTTTAAAGAAAATGAATATTTTATTTCATAATTTTTATTATATTTAAAAATGAGGTAATTTACAATAAAAGTAATAAATTATTCCCTTATTTAATCCCAAAAACTGATTCTTGATTGATGTATGAATGACTATAAATCCAAATAAGAGAAACCAGAGCTTCACATCTTGAATCTTCTGCTACTTCTGAAATTAGAGTGGAGAAAATTTGATAAGTTATTGATGGTTGTTGTTGCTTTTCTTATCTTAAAACTTTTCACTTACTCAAATTTAAGAAGCGGCTGATGTATTTCATATTCATAAGCTCTGGCTACCCAGAGATTAGATTAGGGATTGACAAATGTGATTCAATTATCCATTCTATTTCATCATATTGTCACAATACTGATAT
The DNA here is from genome assembly GCA_963576735.1 of Bedellia somnulentella. NCBI lineage: Eukaryota > Metazoa > Arthropoda > Insecta > Lepidoptera > Bedelliidae > Bedellia > Bedellia somnulentella. The sequence continues at coordinate 6,821,986 of OY755188.1, forward strand.
TGGATATAGTTGAAAATGGGTGACTTACAATTAAAGTATTTACTTTCCAAATTATGTATACTTACCAATTGAACATAGTACAAATATGATTTTAGTCCATTGGGAGGCATCATGTATTACATCTTAAATATTAGGCAATTTATGTTTTGTCTTCAATTGATATACAATTTATTCCCATCAAAGAGGAAATGCTGCCAGTATTTTAGGCACGATACCGTTCTGCGAGAGCGATGAATTTCATGAAATTTTCCATCTTTAGTAGGTATTTATTAATTTAGGTTGTGAATTGTCTGTGTAAGTATTTTTAATTTTTCTTGAATAAAACGGTTGTATTCCCATCTTAAATCCCATAACTATATCTTGATATGTGATAAACTGAAATACAACATAACATATTTTTAATGAAAAATGTTGATAGATTATAAAGTAAAAATTCAGAATTGTTGCTAAGCTATGTACTTTGGAAACTAAATACTGTGTATTTTAGGAAGGTAAAATAAAATTGTTAGCAATAAGCAAATGAGGCACAATGAATAGTTGTAGTTATTACAGTGCATATTATACCCATAAGATTTATTTAGTAGAATGAGGCACAAAGTGAGTAAGGGTATGGGGCTTTTTAAGTGGCGGTTGGCTAGAGATGGGCGATGTAGTCAACTTGTGTGTTGTTGGTAACTGTTTGCCACAATAAACCACTATAAGCACAAAAATCAAATTTTACAATGTGGCTAATGATTTTTGTATTTGTAGAGTTCAAAAAAACATTTATAATACAGAAACAAGTTAATCTATTATATATAATGTATTTAATTAATTCTTTCATGTATTTCAAACAATGAGTTAACTTAAACCTTAACTTAACTTACCATAAATGGGCTATGTGGCTGGAGGCCCATTGGGAATGATAGTTTTCTTTTATATTTTTTCCATTTAATTTCAAAAATTGTTTGAGGAATTGTTAATTCTGAAGCTCTGGCTATGTCCAACTAGGATTCATTTAACCATGACAGTATTGTATTGTAGAACTAATAAAAAAATGAAGAAAGATGAGCTTCGGTTTTTCCTAAATGTTACATATTATGGGGTTATCATGGAGATGAACAGTGATATTGCAGAATTTCCATAATTAAAGATAAATAATAAGATCCTTGCATTTGTTATAATATTATTATGTTCAAAAAGTTAGATAAGAAGAAAATTTCTTAGCTTAGAGTATTTTGTAATTGGGCTTTACATTTTGTTAACACTGTTTCATGATAACAAAGGGTGGCTGGGACTATAAAGATAATAATTAATCATTTTACATTTATTGAATTGAGTAAATATACAATACACAAATATACTATCGCCTTTTTTTTCCATTGGAGAAGCCAGAGACTATCACTAGCCACTTAATTTTGTTTTATGCTTTGTAAATACACTTACCTCTTATTTCACTTTAACCATAGTTCTCGTGTTACGCCACAGTTTTTCTTAAAAGCTATCCAAACGGATAATATCATCATTAGAAATATTGTTATTGGATTCTATTTGGTCTTCTTCTTAATCTTTATACTGGCAGTGGCAGACCCAAAGGATTAATTAAATAGCAATTGGGTCGTAACGTAAGGTTGCTATGTCATATGTTCATTCATGTTTAGTTGTAAATTATCACCATCCACACAATTATTGAAGAGGAAATACATTTTTCTAAAGTTCGACGGCACAACTTAGTGTTATAATTAGTATTTTATTCACAAAATTTTTTCACTACACTACAAATGAAGTAAAACTAGTGCACCTTTTGAGCAAAATCAAAGAAAGTACTATCAACAATCATCTATCGACACCCCCAAAGCACCACGATAAAACTTTATAAGTTTTCGTCATCCAAATGTCAAAAATCGAAAACTTTGGTGCATTACAAAGTGCCTCGTGCTCGCAAATATCGATATTATTCAATAAATCGATGAAAACATTCGGTCTATGACGTCACTTACGTCGAGGCATTCGATAATATTGCGCCTCGTGCTCGCAGTCAATGTTTTGAGATATGGTATACAAGGACAAGTGATAAAATCTCCGTATCACGTCCTTTATCGATCTTATAAAAAGCTCGTGCTTGCCCCGCAGATTAAGTTTTACCCTTTCAAAATAATAGAAGTGTTGTTTCCAAACAAATAAATTCAAAAATTTTAATTGTATCCGTCTGTGCAACGGCTAATCTATTAGATTTCACTGTATTTTATGCCGTAAAAATGACAACAAATGAAACTTTACCAGCGTCTTCAATCGCCTACTTTGCAGCAGATTCTAATTCCAACAAGATTTCACTTCACTGGTTGCGTTTTACAAGTTTTTCTTTAATATATGTACAGTACACTACAGACACGTCTATCTCTCTCAAATTGAAGGTAAGATGTCAAATTTCAATCCTACCTTTATAATAAACTTGTTTGGTCTAGATCAGTGTCCAAATATGAAACAAGGGCATCCTCCACTCTTCTGTTAACCTCTCTGCATCGAACGACTGCATTTCGTGGTAGTTTCCGATTTGCCGCAAGTAAATGCTGGAACGATCTACCCCCACCACTAAAGTTCATACAAACTAAACGAACATTTCAGACCTGAATGAAAGAGTACCTCATAAATTTACAAGCAAATCCTCATTAAATATTAAACTTGGCTTTCATAGAGATACTAACTATTGATATTTATAAGTTTTACTTATCACTTTTTTTCTTACATTGTATTTTGTTTTTTTGTAAATATATTCTTTATAAATTACTATCGAAAAAATCTATCGAAACTGTTTCTATATATTTATACCCAACCTTTGTTTTAAATTAGTGCCTTACCCCTCACTTCTCAGCCCGACCATAGTAGATAGCCTCATTATATCCTGCTGTACTTGTTACTCTTGGAAATAACATACATATATTGTTGTAAATGTAAATGAATGAATATTGTTGCAAAATTGCAAGTGTTTATTTTCCTATTGTATATATTTAGTTTTCATTGTTCTTTTTACTTTTATTTATGTTATAATGTTTTCTTTTTTCTCATCAAATATGTGCCTGATAAGCTTTAGTAAAATAGCTGTAGTATTAAATGTGTAAATAGTGCAATTTAGTTAAACAGGGCTTTGACTGAAAATCAGTGTATGATGAGTATATACTCTGTCATGCGAGTGCTGAGTCAAGGCCCTTTTGGTAATGTTTTTTTTTTGTATATATATATATATATATTTGTCATTGTCTTGTGTTAATTACCAAATAAACATTATTTCTTCTTCTTCTAAATGGCATAAGGGATTATTGTTGTTGGTGATTGTTTTATATTTACTGTGTACTATCGGAACAGAATAGCACTGCCTCGTTTCTTCACAAGGGTAATAAAATTTGAATGTTATTAGTATTAAATGTTCATGAAAACCTCATGTACATTAAATACCAATATTACTAAATAATACATATTTCAAATAAATAAAGGAAAGTTTTTTTTATCTTTTGTTTTTTTTCCCCTGCTGGTGCCGAAACTATTCTTTCCTTTATTTATTAGTAAGGGTAATAAAAGGTGACTTGGAAAATTAGGCGCTTTATTCTAGTAGAATATTGGACGATGCGGCGGAGACTCATCACCAATCACCAACAACCTTTATTATTCAATCTTTTCCCCACTCAAGTTCCAAAAGTAGATAACGAATTCCTAATTCTCAAGCTTTGGCAACCTTTTTTCAGTTTTGTGGTCGTGATTATATTTTTATATTAAAGTGGCAATGTAGTGTCGGCTTAGAATAGCACTACTCTATTTCTCCCGCTGGGTGTACGTAAAATGTGACTAACGGTATTGGGACGTTTAAGGGATATTTTCTTTTAGGAAATTTTATTTCACCATTTTCAAAAAGTGGCTGAGGTATTTCTAATTCCCTAGCTCTGGTTACCCCTTCAAGGGATTCATAGCCGTTAATATATGTATGTATTAAAGTGACTCCTGATAGTCTCGTATAATAGGTCATAATAATAGGCACACAAAATAAGAGTTTATCTGGTGTTTTAACTGTAGAGTTGTGTAGTGTGGCTCAGAATAGCACTACCCCCTTTCTTACCGCGGGTGTACGTAAGAGGCGACTAGGGGTATTGGGGCTTTTAAATGGATTTTTGGGCGATGCGGTCAGAGACCCATCACCAATATCCTTTATTTAATCATCTTTTCCTCACTTAACTTCCAAAAGTGGCTCAGGAATTGCTAATTGTTTAGCTCTAGCTACCCCTTCTGGGGATTAATAGCCGTGAGTATATTTATGTATGTAGTTAAAACACTGAAGCACACTAAATTATCTATTTGCTATTTTGTATCACAAAACTACAAAAACTCCATGCGTACTTTTGTACGTAAGCGTAAGCGACGAATGGCGGGGTTGAGACGTCACATTGCCACTTTCCTGCGCCAACCGCAATTAAATCCGTCGGCCGAAAATGCGCACTTTGAACCTAAATATTTCAGCCATTTTTTAAGCAATGAAAAAAGTAAAAACACTGTTTTTGATTTAAGAGTGACAATTATTTGACGTAAAAAAAAAAACCTTTGTCAGGTCATTATAACAGGAATTTAACTACACCTATGCGATGAGGTCATCAAACTCTCTTCAACAAAACAGTATTTTCTGCAACTGCAAACACGTTATAAAATTACTTATTTGAAGCATTATAATTCATATTATTACTAGTATGCCGAATTCTTACCCATGATATTATTAATTCACATTAAACTGGACTTACTGGACGCAAGCTACGTGTCTAGGTATTGATCACCGTTTTCTTGTCATCCGGCCGGTCAAGTACCCACTGAATATTTTATATAATTTTTAATGATATATTCGAATACCGCATATTACAATATAATTAATTCTTTTATTCAAGAAAATTATATTAATTTAATGTCGTCTTCCTCAGGTATGTATACTCTGTATGCTTTTGATGTAAGTGAGTGACCCATGAATACACCCTCTTTTGTTTTCTCTGACAGTTTTCCCCGTTTCTTCTTTTTGAGTACAAACGTCTTTCTGCCGAAAACTTGGAGATGTTTACCAGATGGTATCTTGTTTGTCCATTTGGTATATGGGATGCCACCATCGAGTGCTTTGGAAGGACTACGATTGATCAGATAATTGACCGTTGAAACGGCTTCAGCCCAGAGCTTTTGGGGGCATTTGCTTCAATTAATAAGCATCTCGCTTTGTCAAGGAGAGATCTGTTTTTCCTTTCACTTATACCATTTTGTTGTGGGGTATAGGCTGTTGTTAGTCGTCTTTGAATACCATGTTCTCTGAGATAGGAGTTAAATTCTTTATTTCGGTACTCAGTTCCATTGTCTGTTTGTAAATGTTTGATCTTTCTACTATGAAATGTTTCCACTTCATTTTTAAAGGTACAGAAAGTTTCAAATACGTCACTCTTTATCTTGATGAAATAAACGTAGCAGTATCTCGTGAAATCATCAATAAACGTGACATAATATTTTGATCCGGCTATTGTTTCACATTCAAAAGGTCCACAAACGTCACGATGAATTATTTCAAGTGGTTCGGTGGTATAGAGACTATCATGTTTTGGGAAAGGTGGTCTAAATAATTTCCCTTTTATCATGGTATACCATCTCATACAAAATGTTTTTAGTTACCTCTACGCTCAATAGATGGAGTTAAGATATAGTCGACTTTTAAAATAAAAACTTAAAGTGGCTAATTATCGTTTAAAAAGCCAAAAGACAGTTAGATAAATATAACATGGTAATTTAATCTGTCACTTAATACTATAAAACAATATAATTACAAATATAAGCAAATATAAAAAAACTGTATTTTTGTTCTTATGAAATTGTATTCCCAAATGATTATTGTAGAACTACATCTATTTAACTAAAATGCTTAGTGATTTCAACTTCTGACAATAGATGGCGCCAAAATGAGATGGTGTTTATTGACGTATCTTACTTGTTTTGATTTGCGTCCATCCAAGTAATCGAATTGGTGATAATTGTCGACTTAAAATAACACTACCCTATTACTACTCGTGGGTGATTGCAAGAGGCGACTCACGGGGTATAGGGGCTTTTTAAGTGATTTTCATTTTTTAACGACCTCGGCGTACACGTTTGTACCAAAAAGAGACTGTGCAAAAAAAGACAAGAGTCCCAAGTTTGCCAGGGTCGTACAAAGTGGCGATCGATAGTCTCTAACTATCCCAATGTGAACTAACGGCGTGAGAATATATATGTAACTTTAATTCCTGCCGCATCGCTCAAAAATAACCTTGTTCCATTTCTTATCACTATTTTTTAGCCGTGTAGTGTCGGCTTAGAATGTCGCTACCCCATTTCTTCCGGTGGGTGAACGTAAGAGGCGACTTACGGTATTGGGGCTTTTAAGGGATTTTTGGAGGCCCATCACTAATGATAATTTATTTATACCATTTTCTCCCCTATCAACTTTTAAATGTGACTGAGGAGTTTCTAGCTCTGAAGCTCTGGCTACCCCTCCTTGGGATTTATAGCCGTGAGTATATGTTTGTTCGTTATTTTTATACCTGTTAGTACTTTGTTGTAGAAAGTTGATTTTTAGTATTAGTACATCTGCCTGCACTACCGTCGGGGATTTGCGGTGTGAAACGTTTGAATTAATATTAATAACTCAGTGATTGACTTATTCGAAGCTTTGGCTACCCCTCTAGGGATTTATAGTCGTAAGTATATTTATGTATGTAATAATGTTTTTTTAAAAAACAGCCAGGTATACAGCATTTTGCATTATGATTAAATGAGATTTATAATTTCTGTTACTCCAACGGTATGAGAAATAATAATATGTATGTCAGTATGTGATGTGGCAAGATTGATGAATACTTTTTACAAATAGGATAAGTATTCTGTACTGTAAGTGTAGCGCATAGGTACCTAGATAAAATAAAATAAGTACTTTAATGACGGCTTAGTAGCTCAGTGGGTGAACACCGCTTATCTTGCAGACGACTAGTTTTCTAACCCTGGGACATTGTATTTGTACAAAACGGCGATGGGCCTGCCCCCTATCACGTGAGTACATTGTCCGAGCAAAACGTGGGTACTCTGAACAACCGGTGACAATGTCACGTGATTATCAGAAGTATTGGTACCTCTGCCAGCCCCGTTCGGGGATATTCGGCGTTAACGTTTGAGTTTGAGTTAAATGTCCGTATGATCGCAGTTGAAACCAGCTATAGATTTTTTCAATATATATCATACTACTTTCAACATTTTCAAATTACTAGCCGCTTTATGTGGAGAATAGATTATAAAAGAATCATTGTTTTTGTAAATGGGCTAACATTCGAGCCTCATAACCCAATAAAACTAATTATAATGTATTATAATTGTTAGTGGTGTAGGTGCTTGACAATGAAAACTCGCACTTAGGGTCGTGAAAACTATATTTATATTTCAAAATTCGACAACACGTTTTTATTTAGAAAAGGCGGCAGATACGTGTGTCGCGCGCGGATAGACAAAAGACCGACTGACTGCGTTCAAACACATAACAATGAGCTAGCGTCTCGCTCCGTCACACGTATCTACCTTCAGAAATCAACTTAAAATAAAAAGCTAAATCATAGGAGTTTACAAAACTACCGCATGAAATACGTTACACCAAAATAACACAATTTTAAAACCAAAACCCATTTTGAGCACGTCGCTAACACGCCCCACCCCAGTGCTGGCTCAGCACTCATCAACAAAAGGTATTCTAGCGACGCGTGCCGCCGACCGGCGCAGAGTACCAGACTTGGTTTTGAGCTCGACGAGCCTGACCCGACCATCCCTACCTGGGAATACTTGTTGCACGACTGCCTTCGGCCACACGTTGCGCGGTGCTCCGGGATCCACGATTAATACTAGGTCACCTACCTGGAGGGGACGTTGCTCTTTCGTCCATTTTCTTCTAGGAAGCAGTTCCGGCAGGTACTCCTTAACCCACCTCTGCCAAAACAAATCGGCTAACCTTTGGCTTTTGCGCCATTGCTTGCGCAAGAACATGTCGGTGTCGTTAAAGGTACCTAAGGCAGGGGAGTTAGGGTCAGACAGTATAAGAAAGTGGTACGGGGTTAGTGCTTCACTACAGGCTGGTTCCACCGACACGTGCGTCAGCGGGCGGCTGTTCACGATGTGCTCCACCTCCGCCAGGAGGGTGCTGAGGACTTCGTCCTTCGGGGCACGCTCCTTCAAAATAACGCCTAAACTTTTTTTAATATCGCGTATAAGTCGTTCCCACCCCCCTCCCCAGTGTGGGCTAGCGGGCGGTATGAATTTCCAGGATGATTTGTTGATCACGACAAAATTATTTAGAGTCTTTTGATCGAGCTCACGCATGGACCGCTTCAACTCGGTGTCGGCACCTCGGAGGTTGGTACCATTGTCCGAGTAAAAGCAGACTGGCCACCCCCGACGTGCCGTCATGCGAGTTATCGCCATGATAAGCGAGTCGGTGGTGAGCGAGTGAGTGATTTCTAAATGAATCGCGCGTACAGTTAGACAGGTAAAAATTACCCCGTATCGCTTGCAGCGCCCTCTGCCGACTACTACCTCCATCGGCCCGAACAGGTCGAGACCGCAATGCGTAAACGGCCTCTGATGATGTGCCACTCGACCTGGAGGCAAGTCACCCATGACAGGTACCTGCGGTTTTGCTTTGCGTATTCGGCAAAACATACATATCGATGCTACGTGCTTTACCGTGGGCCTCAGCCTCACAATTGCATACCTCTGTCTCAAGTTGTTGACTACGGTCTCCTGATTTTCATGAGCAGCCTTTACATGGTAATGTCTGACTAGTAATCTGGTGACGTGTTGTCGCCCGTCTAGGATGGTCGGATGTTTGGTCTCGAATGCGACGTCACGTGTAGCATTAATGCGGCCACCGCAGCGAAGAACCCCGTGCTCGTCCAGGTAAGGTGTCCAGGTAAGTATGCGGCTAGTCCGTGCTAAGCTTAAACCTTTTCTCATTGCAGCTAGCTCCGCGCCGAAACTCTCCTCTTGCGCCTGCCGGATTAGTAGGCATTCTGCCTGCTTCATCAACTCCGAGTCATCTTTGGTAAGTTTACGACACTTGTGTACAAACCTAAGTACAATAAATGTACTTCTCAGTAGACGTAACCAGGAGGAGAAGCGCTCGGGATTCGGGACCGGTAAGCATGTAGTAGGTAAGTCATTAACTAAGTTAACAACTTCCACTCTCTCCACAGAAGGATGACTCGCAGGGGGAATAGCGGTACGCGGCCACCGTAATTCATCTTCGCGTAAAAACGTAGGTCCTTTCAACCACTGATTTCGAAAGGCAACATCGTCATAAGTTTCACGCGTCGCTATGTCTGCGACTTTTAACTTTGTAGGTACGTACCGCCATTCACAGCTGCGAGTGAGCTCATCTATCTCGCCTAACCGGTTCGCTACGAAAGTCTTATAATTGCGCGCGTCATTATTTAACCAAAATAGGACACATGTTGAGTCGCTCCAGAAGTAGCGGTGCTGTACTACTAGCCGGTGTTGCTTTACGATGCTGTCCGCCAGCCTTGCCGCTAGAAGTGCGGCCTGGAGTTCTAGACGAGGCACAGTTAAGGGTTTAACCGGCGCGACTCTGCACTTGCTAGCAATGAATGCAACGAAAATTTTATCATTGCATGTCCAACGCCAATAAGCCACGGCACACATTGCCTTTATTGAAGCGTCGCAAAATAAATGCAATTGTAAATTACCGTAAGTACTCGTAGCGCATCTAGATATGCCCGGCGTAGCAGTGTTGACGTCAGAACTCTCGTAGCACGCTTGCGGCGGCGTAGCAGTGTTGACGTCAGAACTCGCGTAGCACGCAGGCGGCGGCGTAGCAAGCTGTCGCGGCGCGCAAGGCGACGACGGGGAAGCGGGGCGCGCGGGAAGGGGATCCGCTACGCGGACCGTAGCACTAGTAGCCGGGGAGGCGGCGTTTGGAGTTCTATCTCGTTCGCGCCTATGGCGCTGGCGTTCTGCTCTGTCTCCCTCGCACCTACAAGGCTCAAGTAGCATCGCGGAATGCGCAAATGCCGCATATCTTTTAAAAGATTAATCCATTTGACCCACTTAGTAAAAATATTATTTGGAATATTTTCGTCCCAACCAATATTTAATTGCCAAAGAGCCTGTAACATGATTTTGCCTTGTATGGTGAATGGGGACAGAAAGCCGAACACATCGAATATCGACATAATCACGCGCAGCATGATCCTCTTTGTAGGTACTTGCGTACAGTTAATTATGTCGATAGCTATACGTTTGAGAGATAAATCAAAACCGAACTCGTCAGTCGCCGGGTACCAGATAAGACCAAGTGTCCGCTCACCTTCGTGCTGCCGATCTAATTTAAACTTTGTAGCAGCGGTCCCTAAGGCTTATTTTGGCACGCTGTCTAGCACCGCCTCGCTGTTACTTGTCCAGTTACACATCTCGAATCCGCCCTGCTTGTGTATAAAACTAACATCTTTTACCATTTGTATAGCTGTGGATTCGTCAAGTAAACTGTCCAAGTAATCGTCCATATAGTGTTGCTCGCGGATAGCGGCAACTGCGGCGGGCATTGTTGACTCGTACTGCTGTGCGTTCCTGTTTTTTACGTACTGAGCAATAAATGGCGAACAATTAGCACCAAAAATTAATGACGTCATAGCATACCTTTTAACTGGCTGTTTACAGTCAGTCCTCCATAAAAACCTAAGTGCGTCTTGATCTTCGGGCCGTATTTTTATTCTTAGGAACATATCCCGCAAATCCCCGGCCACAGCATGCCTATACTCCCTGAATCGCAGCATGATACCAAACAAGGACGCCAGCAGGTCGGGCCCCTGGAGTAGGTAATCGTTCAAGGACGAGCCCTTGCTCTTTGCGGCTGCATCGAATACAAGACGAAGTTTCTTTTTATTTGGATTATCTACCCCAAAATGGGGGAGATAGAAGGTGTGAGGAGGCGCGGGCCGGGTGGTGTCGACTTCCCTGGCGAAATTATTTTCAAATAAATGATTAACTCGACCCACGTACCTTTGAGCGTAGTCGCTGTTCGCCGCCATTTTTCGTTCCACCCCTTTTAGCCTAGTTAAGGCGTTGGAGTAGCTATCGGGCATCACGCTGTTCTCGTCTCGCCACGGCAGACCCACTTGCCACCTGCCACCGATCAAAGTCGCCGTGCGCTCCAACTGGGCTAGCGCGCGGACGTCTTCGCTGTTTTGACGAGGTTTACTGCACACACCTAAGGAATCAATTAAAAAGGAAGGCCTTACCTGCTCATGGAGATCACGCAGCGCGTCGTCCTGGGCATTCGTGGCACCGGCGGCGGCCGTCGTCACTAAGGTAACCTGTGCTCGGGCGCGGACAGGGTGCGGCGCGCGCACCACGCCGTGCACACACCAGCCTAGGGGAGTTCGCGTAGCGGACGGCTCATTGGGATTGCATACAATTATTTCAAGTGGTAAAATTAAATGATAATTGTCTTGCCCGATCAAAACTTCAGGTTTGGAACAAGTAACATAAGTTGGCAAACAATTCTTTAACTTTTGTAAGTGGGCATACTGATTACAATCAATTATACATGGGTCCTGGGCAGTTTTAAATTATCGACACTACGAACATTAATGTTAAAAACATCGTTACTATTATGAGCAGACACATTCATATTTATAACAGTAGAGGTACACACTAAATCGCTGTCGCTCCACGCTCCGCTCACGCGCATAGTCTCGGTGTGCCCGCGCAGCCCGGCACGCGCGGCGAGTGACGCGCTGACTAGCGTTACCGTCGAGCCATCGTCCAGTAACGCTGTTGCCGTAACAATACCGTTAGGTCCATGAATATTAATCGGTACCACTTTGAGTAACACTTTGTGTTCACTTAAGTTTATATGCGTCACTGTTTCCGCGGAAGGGCCGGCATCCGACGATACCAGCTGATTGCATTCCGGCGCGACTTGTTTGTTTGCATCCGTAGTAGGCACGTAGTGGAGTAGTCGATGGTGCGCCTCACCGCAGCCGTCCTTACCACAAGCCGGCGCGGGGCAGGTTTCACGATCGTGACGCGAAACTAAACACTTGTAACATACTCCGTGGCGCTTAACATGCCGCCATCGGTCCTTCCGTAACGCTCTTTTGAACATCTTACACTCAGTTAAGGCGTGTTTTGCGCCGCGGCAAAATAAACACTTATTAATGTCATTGTCACTTCGCGTTGATTGCACTAACACTGTTTGTTGCCGGCTAGCGTTGTTGTTATCAGCTTTGCCTCTCGGATGAAGCTGGGAGCTGACGTTACGCTGATCCATAGCGTAAATATTCGCGGTTGTCGTAATCTTCACTGCTTCGCTGTTCAGGAACTTTCCTAATATTTCTAGGCGTGGTTTCTTGCCTTCTTTTATTAAAGGGAAGCTGTAGTCGGACCACTTAGAAATCATGACGGCTGGCAGTTTCGAAATAATAATGTTAACCATATTTACGTCCTGTAGGTACTCGTTGCGGCTAACGGCGTGTACGGCAGCTATGAAGTTCTGTACTTTAACTGAGAATGACACGATGTCCTTGATGTACTCGTTTGGTATAGGTGGAAGCTTTCGTAATCCTTGCACAAGACGGGACAGGATGGTCTCTGCGTTTCCACACACCAGTTCTAAGGTTTTCATGACGATGTCTGGCGATGTGGCACTAACCATTAGTGCTGAGACTGCTTCCCGCGCAGATCCGTGAAGACACTTCCTCAACCTCCATAAATTCTCCTTCGGGCTGAAGCCGCACACCTCGGTGGACTCATCATAGGCCTGCTTAAATTGCAGCCATTCCAAAGGGTCGCCAGAGTAGCTAGGTAGGTCTCTGGGAGTACATAATCGGCTAAGCAGGTTCTTATCAGTCCGGTGGTTAGCGGAAGTAGCGGCTAGACTTTGTAGGGCACTCGCGAGCATATGAACTGTTCCATTGGAGGTGCCGGGGTCGACAGCCACCGGCGGGCACTGCGCGCCCGGCTGATTACCATGGACGGGGGCTGGCAGTAGGGGTTCCAGTTCACGCTGGCTTTGTTCTAACCATTTTTCCACTACACTATTGTTGTCGGTGTGTGAGACTTCATGTGGACTGTATTTTTCATTTTCCTCATCAATCAGGTTGGCTAAATCGGCCTCAAGCTTTTTATCAATGAGCTCCATTTGAATACGCGCCTTTTCTTGAGCGGCTTCTAGTTCCAGCTGTTTTCTCCGAGCCAGTACAGACGATGATGAAGATTTGGACTTTGAACCTATTTGCGAGCCGGCCGGACGTGGCTGTCTTTGTTCCGACTTAACGGTATTTTTTTCAATATCACGACTACCGGAGGCTGCTTGATCATCCTTCTGCGTAATTCCTTTAGCTGGCGAAGGTGGTACATGTTGCTGGAGTTTTCTATCCTCACTTTCTTTGTTCTTGCGCGCCGCCAAACTGCGAGTATCCACCATCTTTTTTGGCGTACGAAACATTAAATCCGGTCGAAGTGACCACTTTGTTAGTGGTGTAGGTGCTTGACAATGAAAACTCGCACTTAGGGTCGTGAAAACTATATTTAAATTTCAAAATTCGACAACACGTTTTTATTTAGAAAAGGCAGCAGATACGTGTGTCGCGCGCGGATAGACAAAAGACCGACTGACTGCGTTCAAACACATAACAATGAGCTAGCGTCTCGCTCCGTCACACGTATCTACCTTCAGAAATCAACTTAAAATAAAAAGCTAAATCATAGGAGTTTACAAAACTACCGCATGAAATACGTTACACCAAAATAACACAATTTTAAAACCAAAACCCATTTTGAGCACGTCGCTAACAATAATATTAAATGATACTATTTTGTGCTGACATTATAGTATTCTAAAGTAATAACCAGAAGTTTGAATGCGACAAACCCACAGATGATTGTGGAATGTCAGCTTGGAAGATACAATTTTTTATTAAATATTTGTGGTCTATCACCACATCGCCAACTAATCAATGAAATTAAACCCTCAAACTAAACAACTCAAATCAGTCGCTCAATACCTCACTGCCGGAATAATGCGGAGTAGTGCTATTATACGTCGTCACTACAGCACGAATACGTCTTGCACGATGTTATTAAATAAATAAATGTGTGTATTCTGTTTATTAAATTTTAATAAATAGAATACACACATAAATTTTCGACTATAAATCCTTAGAAGGGGTAGCCAGAGCTTCGGAATAAGAAATTCGTTCGCCACTTTTGGAACTTGTGTTGGGATAAGATTATAAAACCAAGATTTTTGATGGTGGGTCTCCAACAGAATCGCCTTAAAATCACTCAAAAAGCCCCAATACCTTTAGCCGTCTCTTACGAACAATCACGGTAAGAAATGGGGTAGTGATATTCTAAGCCGACACATAGCAGAGAAGAATATCGACAACAAAAATCTACAAAGATGTAATACTCGTACGCAGTTGGCCTTGTCGACGATTTTGTCCTTGACCATATTTGCAAAGGCCGTAGCAGCCTTGGGAACAAAAAGTGCCCCCAGAGCTATCGAATCCTAAATTGGATCAGTGGTTACCTAAGTAGAGTTTGTCAAGTATGCCAAGTATTAGTCCAAAATCATTTAGGGTTCCGTATAAAATGAAACAAGTAAATGTAAATAGATTTTTATTTTTTCTCCGAAAGTTCTTTGTTATAATGCTTGATTTTTTGGGGAGGTACTAAAGCGATTATTGTGCAAAATCTGGCAATTAAATCATAAAACTTCTTCTTTGATATTTCCAAGAAAACTTAAAATAAAATCTTTGAAACTTTTTTTTGACACTTCTAAAATAACGACCACTCTAAATTACAACTTGATATTTGCCTTTAATCGCTATAATTAAATGCTTTGTCAAAGAATTATTATTATTTTTTCTGATTATAGAATGCTTATCGCCCGCAGTGTTGCCAACGAAGTATCAAGCTACCCACCAAGATCCAGAATAGACCTCTAATATCAAAAATGTATTTTACTAATATAATAAAAATGAATTTTACTTACCTTCTCGATTGCTCTCTTATGTATAAAGTGGTCTTCTTCCGTGTGTAACATGCACTCACTTTTGCACTTATGAACGTCTTGTAATACTGTGAGAAGATAATAAGGAATACAGAGATGCTAGTCACTATGCAATCTTAAACCATTCATCAGTCTGTTTATTCTTTCACTAAATGATTGAGAATATAGCAAGTGTAATTGTTCTTGTCATAGACTTAAGCTATACTAAAGAAAATTCTCTAGAGTATTTTTTCTACAAAAGTCGTTGTTCTAGTAAATTTTATCTAGACGCCATTTTTATGGCGTATTTTGTGACGAATTATTTTTTTACGAATTTCAATGCTTATTTTTTTGTCATTTACCATTTTGTTACAATGAATTTTACATTGAATATGATATGAATTATTATTTTTTAATAATACTAGTACATTAAACATTAAAATGCAATGAAAAAATATTGTTTGTACCATATATGTAATATTCTTATTATATTATAAATATTAAATCCCACACTTTCTGCGGGCGCTCTTATTTTAAGAGAGTTTTATACAAAACTAGACGAAAAAATTTCAAGCGCATACAATTTTTCGTATTAACCTATTAGCTAGATTGAATAAAAGTCATGTAAAAAATAAGAAATTTTAAATGTTACGCCATGATGCAACAATAAGTTTAAAAACCTCTTGTAAGTTCTGCGCCATTACGTGACGTTATCCATTACTAATAAAATTAAACTTAAAGTTGTTTGTTTTGAGTTAATTTGGTTTTAAAACTCAACGAGCAAAGACTTATCTTATGATCTTAACCTTATCTATAAACTATCTACTAGTTAAACTTTATGTCTATAAACAGTTTAGTGAAACACTTGAAGAACGTCTTCGCAGGATTAAAAAATATTCAACTCTTAACTCTATCTATTAATTGTTCTTAACTCATACTAATGAGATAGGATAAGGTTGTGCCCACTTGTACTAAACTCTGTCTATAAGCGTTCTTGAAGATGACTTTGGGGATATATTACTCTTAAGGTAGACAAAAATATCAAATTCTAGTAGTTATCTAATAGATCCTTTTTAGACAAGATTGTGTTACTTGGGTTCCCACATATTCTGAAACGGCTTGTTCATACGGCAGTTGTAAAATAGTTTTAATCATTACGTTAGAGTTGCCAGTTCTCAGTTTCATGAGAAAAACTACAACTGCTTGAACAACACTCCTTGTCTTCGTGTCTCGCAACGATGATGACAGCAAGTTCGTTACTGCAGTTATGTTTTCCCAAGTCAGACCAGTAAATACTTTTATATCATTATCTGATAGAGAAAAATTACCTATTGATTTAAACATAGTATTTTTGGCGTCATTTCCCAGAAGTCCTAAAATCGTTGTTAAATCCGTTAAATCAAAAACCGATGAAGGAGAATAAGCTCTTAAATCATTTAAACAATTATCAAAAAATCTGTTTTTAATTAGGTGATCTCTGCAACACCTATTTCCCTTTGGAATAAAGATTTTCCGCATTGTGTATGCTTGCACTCTAGCAATGTGTGGTACAGTAGTTATGTTAGTTTTTTTTTTAACATAAGCAACAGTATTTATGAGTCGATACAGTTCTCGAGATCATAAGCTCAATGTGTTCGGAGATGTTATCATTATTTGTATTCACTGCGTGAATAACAAAATCATCATCGGATTCGTAACCAGGGTTAATATCATCAGAGTCGTAACCAGGGTTAATATCATCGGAGTCGTAACCAGGGTTAATATCATCAGGGTTAGTGGCAAAACTACTATTGCTCGGCGTGTTATTATTATTGATGGAGCTTTGCGCTTGCAGAACTTGTAAATCGCGATATTTTTTGAGTCGACATTTATTACACAATATATCTCCGATAGAAAATAGTTGCCCAGTAATATTATAAAAGTATTCAACATCCTTATCTGTGGATAATTTTCTTTTTCTTCCAGGAACATTTTTTAGTAAACGATTACAAGCAGCACAACTCACCTCCCTTTTATCAGCCATCGCGTTTGCAGACCACTTAAAAATAAAGATTGTGTATAATATCTAGATAACAGTACGTATGTACATATTATGATGTTGTTTGATTATTGTGTGTCATGTTTTCCTACTGATATCAAGAATGACGAGTGCTACCTATGTTGACATCTACACATTCTTACTACATTCAAAGATTCAAAGTCAATAAATCCAAAGAGTATATTCACAAAGCTATTAGCTACATATAATAAGTTTCCTGCAAAAATAATTCACCACCGCAACGTTCACAATAGAGATTATGTACATTAACGAGTTCTTGATTATTATGTACAGGATATGAAATATTTTCGCAGTCTTGGCACTGGCCCGTGGACACCATTCCTTCTTCAGAGAGATAGACCTCATATGGCGGAAGTGCTATAAAAAATATTTCTACCAATATCACTCTCGGCAACGGTAACGAAAAAATAACAGATTGTATGTTTGAAATTATTTCAAACACACATTCACCTGAATTAACAAAATCAGCAATTTTCGCTTCATTCAAGCAATCGATAATCTTATTTATACATAATTCATATAATCGTTTATTTCTTTGTGCAGAAAATGTATTTTTAATTATAATTTCTATATCAGATTTTAAATCGTTAAAAACTAAGGAGGAAAACTTAAGCAAAACTGTCTCTGACCTAAAGTACGATCTCTCAGTTCTTCAGGCAAAATTGGACGAGATGGAAAATAAAAACAGATGTTGTAATATAGAAATACGCGGAGTTCCAGAAATCAAGGGAGAGGACTTAGCGAAAATTTTAGAAGATATCGGTTCATTTTTAAACATTAAAACTGATAAATCAGATATCTACACATTGTTTAGATCTGGGCGTCGCATCATGGACAAAAAACCTCGTCCTATTGTAGTGAAGTTTAAGAGTGTGTTTCCCAGAAATGACTATATAAATGCATGTAAAAATTATCATAAGAATTGTAAAGAACCAAGTAAACGTTTAAACTCATCTATGATAGGGATTAACTCTGACGCTCTACCTATCTATATATCTGAACCACAATTAAAGTCACTCTTTGCTGCCGCGCGTAAAAAGAAACAACAACTAAACTACAACTTCTGTTGGTTGAGCAACGGTAAGATATTTCTCAAAAAGAACTCTGAAAGTAAATCTTTTTGGGTGAAGGACGAGGAAACTCTTAATACTATATGACTATTATTTATAATAAGCTATTTATTGTTATTTTTGGTTACATTTTTAAACTTATCTGGCTATAGTATTTATTTTTCTTACATATACGAATTGCTTTTTATTTACAATATAATATTTATATTTCAAATCGGAAAATTTTTGAAAACATTAATTTAAAGAATAATTTTTTTTCAAAATATTTTTGCTAATTTATATGTTATTACAAAGTTCAGTCTCTACACAACTATGTACTCAGTAAACCTAATACGTATTGCTTTGATAGATTGTTATGTCCTGTGTCTTCCTGCGTTCAGCTCTAGTTTCACTAATGGCTAATGATATATACATACACACACAAAACCTTGACAATTTATTTGAATCTGCGCAAAAGACTGACAGCAGTGAATATTGTAGGTCTTTTTTAAACGACAACAATTCAAATTTTAAAATAATTGCTCTTAACATAAGATCAATTTTCAAAAATTTCTATAACTTTGTAGTTGCTTTGCATGATTTGCAAAACAGCTTCGATATTATTATATTAAGTGAGTGCAGAATAAAACATAGGTTACCCACACAAACATTACCAGGTTACACAATGGTACACACTAATATAAACCCTATTCAAAACGATGGAGTAGTTGTTTTTATTAAAGAGGGTTATGATTACTCTTACGAGGAATTAGACGTTTTGGGAGCTAATTGTCTACTGATCAACTTGCCTAACTTATCCGTTCTATGTATGTATAGGTCACCTTCATCCAATAATATAGATTTATTTTTAGTATCTTTAGAAAATGCCTTCAATAAAATAAGAAATGTGAAAAATCTATTTTTAATTGGTGACGTCAACATTGATATCTTACCAAATGGACATTGTCAAGCTGATGATTATCTAAACGTTTTAGCATTAAATCGGCTTAAAATAGGCATCGACAAACCTACGCATGATAAATCATGTATTGATCACATTATGTACAGAGTTGTAAATCTAGATACAAATTTTCTAATTTATGACACTTCTACTACAGACCATAGTGTAACAATGTGTAGAATTAGTCATCTTGATATTCGGTTCAATAAGGGTTCGGATAATGCATTCCATAAAAAAAATGATCTTTCAAAACTATATGAGTGTATCAAAGCGGAAACCTGGGAAGATGTTCTCACTGCGCAGGATGTCAATGTTGCCGTAGAGTGTCTTATTAATAAAATATCATATCATATTAAAATAAATACAACTAATATTAAAGCCATTATTCCTCACAGGAAAAAAGCTCTTAAGCCTTGGATCACTGAAAAATTGATTTTTTGTATAAGAAAACATGATAGACTACATAAATTACATAAAAAATATCCACATGATGAGCTTCTTAAAGATGATTACATTAATTACAGAAGAATATGTAACCTTGTTATTAAAAAAGCTAGATTAAGGTACCACAAAGGTAAATTCAAAGATGCAAACGGTGATCCTAAAAAGAATTGGTCAATTATAAATGAAGTAGCTGGTAGAAAAACAAATAAAAACCACAGTGTGTCAGAAATTGAATTGAATGGTACTGTTATTAAAGCACAAACTAATCTCTCAATAGTTGCAAACGAATGCATTAATTTCTTTACCGATGTTGGCAAACAATTAGCAACTAAGCATATGAATAGGTTAAAAATTTCCGAAGAAGAACTAGCTAATATAACTCTGATTAAAACACCTGACTCCTGTTTATACTTGAAACCTGCGGATGATGTAGAAATAGAAAGAATAATAAATGGCTTAAAAAGTAACTCATCAAGCGGGGTCGATGAAATATCTGGTAAAATTATTCAAACTTGTAAATCTGTCTTAATCCCATACATTACTCATAAAGTGAATCTTAGTCTAAAAACAAACAAATTTCCAGATATGTTAAAAAAAGCTGTTGTAGTTCCACTCTATAAAAAAGGTGAAAAAAAAATAATCTCAAATTACAGGCCTATTTCTTTGTTATCCACACTGTCAAAAATTATAGAGAAAGTTGTTAAATTTAGATTATGCCTGTTCTTGGAAAGTAAACAGCTCCTATCTAAACACCAATATGGTTTCAGACATAGTAAAAATACTAGTGATGCTATTGCGGAATTATCTAATTATATAATGGGAAATTTAGATAATAAAGTAAAAACCATCTCTATTTTTATCGATCTGGCTAAAGCGTTCGACACGATATCTCACAAAATATTAATTAGGAAAATACAGAACTTTCGTATAGTTGGTAAAACCCTTAACTGGTTTATTAGTTACCTTTCCGACAGACATCAGATGGTTCGAATTTCTGAAGTCTTCAGTGATCCCAGGAAAATTAGCTTTGGCGTTCCACAGGGAAGTGTTTTGGGCCCAATTCTTTTTATCATGTATATCAATGACCTTTGCGAACTTCTACCAAACGCTCAAACCTTAGCCCTTGCGTTGTGGAACTGGCGGCAACTGGTAGCTCAAAAAACCGCAAGTCCGGACATAGGAAATTTTGGCGGCAACTGGCACGTACTTGGAAGTGTACTTGGACGCGCGCGGAGTATACTTTTTACGTTATTTTTAATAGTTTGGCTACTCTGAGATACAACTCAGCCTATTTAATATACTCTGTGTTAAACAAGGAAATGAATGAGTTACTTTTGTTGTATGCTTTACTTACTTTTTTTTTATTGCCAAGCATTCAAAGTTTGTTGATCGTTTTTTTCGCGGCATTAAAAGTTTCTTAGTGCGGTTTTTTGCAAATATCTTTGGTTTTTTGTGGCCTTTATGAATGAGATAAGTGTGAAAACGATAGCTAAGTAAGTGTTCTATTATATAATGGCTTTCTGCAATAGCTTTTGCATATATTTTTGGTAAATATGAATCTTCAACTTATTTGTTTATCGTATTATTAATTTGTGTTTATCTTATCTTTAACTTATATTTATGAAATTATGGGTGTAATATAGTACTATATTAGTTATACAAATCAGTAGATTATTTATTGCTCATTCTATTGATACTAAGCACTAATATAGCTGCCATACAAAAGTAAATGGTAATTTGAAGTGTTCCGACCTCAGACCAATTAGAACGGGACGCGCCTTACAAGGCGTTACCCCTCTGTCAAAGGTACATGATTCCGAATCTAGTCCATTTATAAAAACTACTTCAACGGCCATTTTTAAATCATTTCACCGTGTCCGTGGTGATGGAAAGTGCTCTCGGAAAAATGCCTATTTGTGCAGTATATTGCTGTAAAAATAAATCAACCACATCATAATTTAAAAAAGGCGGTATTTCTTTTAATTTATATGCATATTTTTCCCAATATTGATTTATGTTTTAAATTGTGTTTTACAAAAATGATAATTTTGTAGTTCCCGCCATTTTAAATTACATTCACTCAAAGCGCACTCCCCCACGAGACTAACTATTAGGGTTGTCAAAAATAGAAAACATGATAATGACAGATAAATTAATACATTAATACGTTATTATAAATACATTAATTTATGAATTTGCCGTGTTTAGAATTCCCCATTTCTTGCCATGGGTGTCCATAAGAGGCGACTAAGGCTATGAGGCTTTTTGACTGGTTGTTGGGCGATACGGTTGAAGACCCTTCACCAACGACACTTTTATTTCTTCCGTCTTTTCCCATTTTAGTTCCAAAAGTGGCTGTGAAATTTCTAATTCTGATACTCTGTCTACCCCTTTTATTGGATTTAAAGCCGTCAGTATATGTACATACACAGTATATGTATATACAGCAATTCATTAACATACCTACATAGGTATGTTAATGAATTGCTGTATATACTGCTTCAAAGTTACTATAATATGGCTACAAATTTAGGAGTTTTTGTCATTCAATAAATATTTTTTGTTCTTTTATTCCATTAAAAATATTTCATCTAGTTCAATTATTTGAAGTGATGATTAATTAACAACAAAAAGTTTATATATTTTATTAAAATAAATAAATGTCAATAGGCTAATAATTTTTTGCACATGTGAAAAATCTCGATGATTGGTAACCCTATGTACATAACAAATTGTAATGGAGATGTGGCACCTATCGATACACAATTTTTTATAATGAGTGAATGAATGATTTATTCAACCAAATATTTATTTTAGAATGTTAAGTAAAAATATTCAGTCTTATAATTGAATACTATCAGGTTTCTAAAAGACGAAATATTAAAAAAAAATTGGACTGCTTCTTGTAAGGACATTCATTGTGGGAACCCACTCGCACGAGCACTGTTTGTTCTAAGCACTTTGAAGAATCAAGGTTTTTGAAAGTTACCGATTACAGGCGATTGTTGACTGCCCAAGCCATCCCAACATTATGCTTAGAAAATCCAGTTAATATCACCAAGAAAAAGGAAACTTATGGACAAAGTAGACTTACAGGTAAAGAAAATCAAAAGACTGCAAACGAAATCCCAGTACCTGAAAAAAAAAGTCTTTGCTCTGGAAGAAATAGTAAAAGAATTAGATAGAAAATCATTGATTGATAAGGACCAGAATAATCTCTTGCAGAACATAAGTGTACAGAGTAGTGAAATTTTTAATAGATAAACAAAACTATCTGCATCTGGTAAAATTACAAGACTACCATTTTCACCGGAGCTGAGATGTTTTGCGTTGATATTAAACTATTATTCTCCAAAAGCTTATCGGTATGTCAGAAAAGTGTTTGAAACAGTTTTGCCACATCCTCGAACTCTGACCAAATGGTATGCAAACATAGACGGACGCCCTGGGTTCACAAAAGAAGCATTGAACGCATTGACTAAAATCAAAGGATCTAATCCAAACAAAAACATATATTGCACATTGGTAATAGATGAAATGAAAATCAAAGAATCCTCTGAAAAGCATCCAATACTCAACGACATTATAGGCAAGTTGATTTTGGTTTTGATTTTGCCACAGACAACAGCACTAACGCCACTGATGCATTGCTATTTTTGCTAGTTGGTATAAATACAACCTAATACCTATAGATATTTTTGATCAAAGGAGCTTCAGCAAAACTACGGGCACAGTTAGTTACTACAGCATTTGAACTTGTCCAAAACACTGAGGTCGAAATCAAGGCCTTGACATGTGATGGCACAAAGACAAACATAAGTATGGCAGAAGAATTAGGATGCGATATGGATCCCCATAATCTTCAAACAACTATTGTTGATCCCATGACTGGACAGACTGTTTATTTATTTTTAGACCCGTGTCATATGTTGAAACTTTTACGAAATTCTCTGGAAAATTACGTGACTTTTATGGATACATCTGGAAACAAAATTTATTGGAGTCATATTCTACATTTACACAACCTTCAAAAAAGAGAACTATTCTTTTTGGCAAATAAATTAACAGCCAATCATGTATATTTCAAAACAAAAATTATGAATGTCAAATTAGCAGCCCAACTTTTTTAAATATCTTAGCCATGATAGCTCAGTGGGTGAAACCCCGCTTCTTAGATAACAAACATATTATCTTTTGAATTTGTGTGGTTCAATTATTATAAATTAGCTATGGTAAACTCAATTCCCATACTTGTTTAAAGGGGTAGTGACTTTAAAAAAGTAAGTAGAAACCACTGCTCTAAAGTAATAGTATAGTAAAGATGCGCGCTATATTTCGTAATTTTGAAACATGCACAACAATTATTTCGGAAAAAGTTATTTCTTGAAGATTCTATTTTTTTTTAAATAATCTTACCCATTACCTATTCCTTACTTAACTATATGTGGACTAAATAAAGGCAAATATTTAACACGGCAACTGAAATCCTTTTTAGGCAACTTACTATTAAGTCACAAAAAAACTAACTTGGCAGTGATTAAATATCTTAGCAACTATTAAACTATACAAGCAACAAAATGCTGGGATCAAAAAACTAAAAAAACGGCTGCTACTGTGAGGTATCAAATATATCAAGCGGGATCAGTGTAAAACTGGTTGAGGTATTATAAAACCTAATGTGGCGACTAATTTTTCCGAGGGGATATCATACATTCTTCACTGGCAACTATTGGATTTCATTATAAAAATACACATCTGGCAGCGATTTTTAGGTACCTTTAAAACTGAAAATGGGTATTATAATAATGTATTTGGATATTAGAATATTGTTTGCAGATTCGTAAATTATTGAAAAGGCGGCAAATGCGCTCGCTCGCTTTTTTATTTTTGTGACTATAATATTAAGTAAATTACATATTATGTGTATTGAAGTAAAAATTAATAAAAATAAAATAAATTGGGTTAGGTTAAAAGTTGCTTCACCCAGCCTAATGGGCAGATGCAATTATGTTAGGGAAGGAAAACAGAGGGAGGAACGGGGGGCGAAGCCCCCCTCATTAAAAAACAATTAATCACCACAATTGTTTTTGTGCTAGGTTAGGTTAGGGTTAGCTTGTGTCCCTTAGAGAGGAAATAGGAACCCCACGAAGCGGGGTGACGTCGACCCGCTGTTAGGTAAGGTTAAGTTGTGTAGGTGTAGGTTCATTTAAAAGAGGGAATGTTAATAAAATAGACCAAGAATAGTTTTATAGCATGTCACAATTTGGTTAATTTAGATCCCTACAAATGTAGCCAAAAGTATTTTTTTAAGATCTTGTTTGTATTTATTTCAGACCTCATTTTAGAATTTATGAAAGCCTATTTTAACTTTTTTATCCGCCAATAATTTGTCGCCTTAGAAGAAATTAAATTGCCACAAAAGAAAATCACTGCCACATAAAATTTAAATAAAACCTCAAAACTCATTAAAAAGCCGCCGCTTTCTAGTTAAAATGCTACCTCTAATTAGAGGTCAAAGTAGTCGCCAAAGTAGATTATTTACTATCCATTTTCAGTTTTTTTACGACTTGAAATGGCATCAATTTGTCGCCGCGTTAAATACATGCCCTAAATAAATAAATAAACGATACCTTTTTTTGTTTAATTTAATCAAAGTAGAAGACTTTCCAATCACTCATTCATTCAAATTAATCGATGTCGATAAATTTATTAAGGATCCGTAGCCCTATTATTTTCTATATGTTCGTAATGTAATTCTAAATGTTTATTTGTCGCGTACAGAAATTTTGACTGCATGTGTGTGAAAATAAGTGTGTTGTTGTTTTTTTATGCTTGTAGTGCGTGTAAAGACGAAAACTATTTTCACTTCTGTGTGCGTGTTTGCGTATGTAGTCTTCCTCGCCCCCCGCAAAAATTGGCAGAAAAAAATGTTTTGAGATCTCGATGAAGGTGCGTCCCGTTCTAATTGGTCTGAGGTTCCGACACTTGTAATTCGATCCGCAAAACTACCCAATTAGTCGCTGCCGCGGCCGGCACTTGACTCACTTTCGCGCCATTAGACCTAGCGCGCCGCACTGGAAGGGATATGCTTCGCTGACGATACTGTAATCAGTTTTAAAGGGAATTCTTGGGATATTGTGTTGAAAAATAGTATTAATGGCCTAAATATAGTAAAGAAATGGTTTGACGGTAATCTTCTATCTCTCAACGAAGAAAAGTCCACGTATATGTGCTTTTCACTAACTAAAGCAGGGCTTCCTAAAAATAAACTCAGCCTCAAAATACATTCCTGTCATAACCAGGAACACGATTGCAACTGCAAGGAAATTTCTAAATCATCCTCTGTACGGTATCTAGGTATTGTAATTGATGAGCACCTAAGATGGGATTTACATGTGAACTTGCTTGCTGATAGAATCAGGAGACTATCTTACGTTTATGTTGAGCTTCGGAACATAGTAGATAAAAACACATTAATGTCTGTTTACTTTGCTCTAACACAGTCGCTTCTTCTATATGCGGTTGTAAGTTGGGGAAGTTGCGGATACACTTTGGTGAAGAAATTAGAAATTGCTCAAAAAAATAATTTAAAAATTATGAATAGAAAGCCTAGACTTTACCCTACAGAAAAAATCTACAAAATATCAAAAGTACTAACGCCAAGGCAAATATTTATTCATCAATGTATTATGTACTTAGTCCAACATCCGGATAAATTTCCTCTAAATGACAAACCTTCTACCCTCCTACAAACCATTAGGAAAACATTTGTAATTCCTTTTAGACACACGACTTCAGCACGTAAACACTTTTCCCAAATCGCACCACGCATGTATGAATTGTTGCCTACTGAAATAAGGAATTTTATAATTTACAGCAGAGAAGAACTAGATATAAGAAAAACAAAACTTAACCTAAATAACATAAAATCAAGATCAAAATTATTTTTACTAGATGTGAATTATAAAGAGTTTCAAAATATGTATGACATTTTGAAAAAAACTACATAGGTATACTATATAACAAATAAAATAAATAAATTTATATATAAGTTTATATAACCTTACTTCTCGTAATTTGAAGAAGAAGAAGAAGAAGAAAAATTGTTTATTTGGCACACAGCAAGAAATACAGAAAAAAATTACAACAATAAAAAAAAAAGGAATGCACCAAAAAGGCACCAACTCAGCATGTGTATGAGAAAGTCAAACAACTTGGTTGATGAATTTCCCATACGCTGGTTTTCAGTTAGCGCCATAACTAAAACTAATATTACAACTTAATATTAATAAGTTAAACAAACAAAAATAATAAAACAACGAAAAGAAAAATACTAACAGACATACACATTTTTTTTTATTCTCTTAAAATATATGAATTTGTATATAATATATAACTACTTTCATACGGCATAACCTCATAAATAATTACAAACAAATATACTGCTTTCTCTTAAGAAACTAAATATTATGTGTTTATAAATATATCTAAATAAAAAAAAAATAATAAAAAAATAAGTAAGAAGGAAAAAATATATATAACATAAATACAGATATACATACACCTCCTACACATATATGTTTGTTATATATTAATTGTATGGGTGTGTGTGAATGTTGTGATGGGATAAAAGTTATTGATTGAGTTGTAAAAATGCTTTCATTTTCAACCTAAATGATGACAAAGAGCTTAACTTTTTTAAGGGAGGGGGTAAATCATTCCAGCATTTCGTGGCAGCAAAACGAAAACTACCCCGAAATGCTGTAGTGCGATGGGGAGGTGTGATGAGTAATGTAGCACATCCACGAGTAGTGTAATGACTCAAATTTTTTGACCAAACCAGTTTTTCAATTAAGTAAAGTGGGCTTCCTCGTTTGATGATTCCAAACAAAAGAGTGGCCAAGTGTAATTTACGCCTTGATTCTAAATTCAATATCTTATTTTGATTTAAAATAGGTGATATATGACTTCTAGGGGCAATGTCGTAACAAAACCTGATACACGCATTCTGCACTCTCTGTATAAGCCGTTGTGTACGAGCGAGAAGACAGGGGCCATATACAACATCACCGTAATTAAGTTTACTTAGTATCAAGGAGTCACATAACTTAATACGGAGTTCGATACTCAAATAAGGCCGTATTTTATATAAAACTTTTAGTTTATAAAAACAGTTTTAACTTTATCTAACTATTTTAACTTTATCTAAAACATGTTTTTCAAATCTTAAATTTTCGTCGAATATTAAGCCGAGGTTGCGTGCCTGTTTGACCCTTTCGATTTTCACATTACCTATTAGTACTTTTGGGTTTTTTTCCGCTACCTTTGTTCGTTGGGTTTTGTTTCCTAAAATAAGGAATTTAGACTTGTTAGGATTTAGTGTGAGAGAGTTAATTTTGCACCATTTCTCAATGTTATTTAAATCCTTATTCATTAAGTCCAACGATTCGACAAAATTATTGGAGTCAATAGGAGTATAGATTTGTAGGTCATCTGCAAAAAGGTGATATTTACAATGGGATATATGGGAGGTAAGGTCTGATGTGTATAAAATGAAAAGCAGCGGAGCCAGGTTGGATCCTTGGGGTGTTCCTCTACATACTGCGTATTCATTTGAAAATATTACATCGCCATTCTTTTTAGTTAATTTAACAATCTGTGTTCGTGCAGTGAGGTAACTGTTAAACCACTGTATAGTAGCTGAGTCAAAACCATAGTATGATAATTTAGCTACAACTAATGGGTGATTCATCGAGTCAAATGCGCGGGTGCAGTCCAACAAGGTCAGTAGAGTGGCCTTTCCCTTATCTTGAGCCAATAAGATGCTATCGACCACGTCAAGAAGAGCAGTGGTAGTACTGTGCTCTTTCCGAAATCCTGATTGAAAGATTGGTAGAATTTTATTATCCTCGAGATATTTAGTCATTTGCTCACAGACTACTTTTTCCAAAATTTTTGACATGCAAGAGAGTAAACTAATCGGGCGTAGGTCGGCACAGGTTGTAGGATTATTATTTTTGGGAAGTGGTAATACTAAAGCTCTTTTCCATAAGTCCGGAAAAGTGCAACTTTCTATAGACTTATTCACAATAAATGTTATGATTTCCAAAGTGGTAGGAAGAGTCAGGAGTAGCATAGAAAGTGAGATATGATCGGTACCTTGTGCATTTGATTTAAGGCTCTTTATGACTTCTAGCACCTTATCCGTTGTTATAGTGTGTAACTTGAATGTAGAGGAAGAGTATCTGTGAGTTTTAAAATAATTTAAGTTTTCCACATTTGTGTCGTTATCTCCAGGTACGGTTAAAAATTGTCGGTTTATAAAATCCGGGTCATTGAAATGTTCGGGCAGTACTAGATCGTTGTGTTTGCGTAGTACTATTGATTTCAAATATTTCCATAACAAGTTCGGGTTTTTTAAATGTTTGTTGATGTAAGTATCGAAATAAGCCTTTTTTTCATAGTGTAGTGTGACATTTACTAGATGTTTTAAGTCTTTGTAATCCTTTTTATGTGAGTCTAAGTGAGTATGATTGTATTTGTTGTGAGTGTCGTCTCGTAGCGACATCAACAGCTTGACATTTTCCGTAATATAAGGATAGCTTTTTTCTTTGATTACTATGGTTTTGTAAGGCGCATGGAGATCAAAAAGATTAGTTAAAAACTTCGTGAACGTCATTACCATCTCATTTATATCCGTGAACTGTTTCACTATAGACCAATCAATTGATCTAAGGTCCCTATCAAAGAAATCGGGGAGAATATCATTCAGCGGTCTGTAAGTGATATAATGAGATATCTGCTTAGGCTTTTTAACATTGCATTCCACGACAACAAGGGCATGGCGACCTAAGGTTGGTACTGATTGGATTTCCACTGATCGCACCGGTAAGTCAGTAATAACCAAATCAATAGCGGTTTCACTAGAATTAGTAAAGTGGGTTGGTTGGTTTACTAACTGTGTTAAGCCAAACGTGCTGCAAAAATCGTTAATAAGGTTAACTTTACGATCAAGATATTTCATGACATCGATGTTAAAATCTCCCATTAATATTAATTTATCGTAATTCTGAAAGGATGTAACTGCATCGGTTAATGTATCCAAAAATAAATCAACATTCTGCCAAGGTGGCCTATATGCAGTACCGATGATAATTGTAAGTGTATTTATTTTAATACGTAGCCACATTTGTTCTACGGAAGATGTAGGGTAGTTGCAGATTCGAACGTTGATACCATTTTTAATATAAAATCCTACCCCACCTCCGCGAGAACGACCTGAGGTAGCGGAGCGCGGTATGTGTCGCAGCCGATACCCCGGCACGACAGGCGCGCGCTCGTCTTGTCCTTCCCTAAGCCAAGTTTCATTAATTGCTAATATATCAAAACAGTTTCTTTGGATCATCGCTATTAATTCATCTTGTCCTGTACCTAGTGAGCCTGCGTTAAAAAGACCAAATTTAGTGAATTTATTTTTAATCATTAGTGTTTTGTGAATAATGCAAGCAAAGCACAAAATAATTGGTTATAAATTACTAAGTATAGTATGGTGATAAAATAGTGAGTAATAATTGTTTTTGAATATGTGGTACAAGTTGTTATCAATAGATTAGTTTCGTCGACCCAAATGAGACTATGAGGTAAGCATATTATTATTGAATAGAATGTAATTAGAGTCATTATTGTTATATATAAGGGATTTTTTTTCCTAGTGAGATTATGAAAATACATATATGTGTTTTTTAAGTGAGTGGCTAAGGTTGTGTTATCGTATGTATAGTTCAGCCATATGAATAATAATATATTTAGTTTTAATGGACATTTCTTTATAAATCTACATAAAATATATTCAGATGATATAAATAAATTAATAGTTAGGGTAAAGTATATGACAGATATATTGAAAGTTGCTTTTATAGAAGGAGAAAGACAGTAACTCAAAACAAAACATAAATTAATTTGAATCTTAGGAATTATCACTAATGCTAAATTGTTTTCTACATTAAGTTCATAAAAAGAAGAAATCCTAGCAGCTAAAGTCATAAAAGTGTTTATAAAAAAACCCGAGATAGATCCTCTTCGGAGCATATAGCAATCGCTGGTGACCCGTCGTGTTTTCGAACATAAGTGCGTCCATCCCTCGTCCATATGTACTTCCAGTTATGAGTTCTCTTTTGTTCGCGTGCTTTTCCATGTAGGGTTCTGTACCGCTTCGTAAGTCTCTCATTTATATAGATCCGCGTACTTGAATGATCAGGTAGGCCTAAATTGGAGGACGTTACATCTCGACGAACCCTGGCGCTTTTAATGAGTGCATCTCGTAGAGGTCGCCGTGCCAG
>OY755188.1:6853110-6985673 GCA_963576735.1 Bedellia somnulentella
CACGCTCCTCCAGTTCCACCTGCAGCTTCTTGGCCAGCTGCAGCACGATGTGTCCAGCCGACTCGCCCTGGTATTCGGGAACACCACTTATTTGCAAATCGTTACTCAGACTTGCTTGTTCGCGATCATTAAGTTCATCCTCCAGTTTGCTGACAGTTTCGTTTAGGTTATAAGAGCTAGAAACCTGTTCTTTTAACTGTTGAATTTCGGACTTTAACGAAATATTTTCACTTTCTAACGCATTTAAACGAAGGTTGTACGATCCGATTTCATTTCTAAATTCATTAAGCTGGTTTGTAAGCTCGTTAAAGTCCTTTTTAAAATCCCTGCTGATAGATGCTCTAAATTCAGAAAATTTTGAATCTAATACACTTTTCAACATATCGACGGTTAGGTATTGGTGGTTGTTATCAGGAGTTTTTTTTTCAGTCCCTACTTCTTGCTGTAAATCATAACATGACATGTTTGTAACATCTAATAAGCTGTTATGCGGTTCATCATCACAATGGAGTAGTTGGGGTTTGCGAATCGGAGTACTATCATTCCTATCTTTGCGCTGCGTAGTGTTTTCACACAAGTTGCATCTCCAAGACCCGATTTTAGTATAGTTGGCCATGTAAGCAGCAGTAGTTCTATTTATTTCTTATTGTAAATTTAATGCATGTATAGTTACTTTTTCATTTACTATATATATATACTAGCAGCCCGTCCCGGATTCGCTCGGGCATAAATTATCATTAACATTTTGTTTTTTATTTTATTACATGTATTATTATTTTAAGGGTACTAATTAAACAAACTTCTTTTTAATAGCATTATTCGCCTCAGAAAATAAAAGTAACCTTCTAAATTACTAAGTCGGCCACAACCAACGCGCGTCTGAATAATAGTAACTCAGCCACTGGTTATATTGTGTGTAAGCCACTGTAAATATAACTCAGCATGGTGGTTATTTTTTTGCATCTAAATTTGTGGCATGCATTCAAATAGCAAACTTCTAAAATATTAATGTATGACACCAAAATAGTAATTCTATTAACTTCTAAATTTGTAATTGATTATGTTTAAAATGTAAGTCATCCTACATTAAGCGATCGTTAAATTTACCTAAAATTATCATTAAACAGTAGGTATATAGAAGCCACTTTTATTACACATGACTATTGAGGACAGACAAAATAAAACACTTAATTTATAAAAAATTGTGTATTGAAATAAAAAAAAGATACGTAATTAAAATAAAAAGAAAACTACTGGATTATTAATGCCGCTCGCGCTTTAGTTGGCCTTCCACGCTTTCTTTTCAGTCCAAGCGGCTGTGCTTTTGCCTCTAAAGGTGGCATAACGAATTTCAGTCTGATTGCTAGGCCTATCAGATGCTTGCAGATGTATTTGCGATAAAAATCAGGACAATCACAGCAACCAGTAATCCAGTCGGTCTGATTGTTTGGTAGTGTTACTTTCCAAAATGAAAAAAACACTTTTTTATATGCGTCGAAATGCTTGAATTTTTTCTCAGCTTGATTATTTCTAGGCAAGTCTTTGCCTGGAATCAAATATGTGTTGCTGTCTGGTGTTGATTGTACAACTCTAATTTTGGTATCAGTTTTAGCCCATTGATATCCGGCTGTCCAATCACATAACTGCAATTCAGGTTGTGTTGCGAAGGGTTCTTCTGTCGCTTGTCGTGACCAGCTTGTAACCATTTCCTCTGCCACCACTAAGAAACGGGCCAACGGTATACGCTCGCGGAGGGTGTTGTGGTCTTTTATAACTCTGTTAAAGGACTCGAGTGCGTTGTTGGTAGCTGGTGATACTGGTGCTGCACCCAAATACCAGTTTGGGTTTTTTATCAGCCTTTCCTTTATAAAATATCTGATGAATACTTTTTGGTCTTTCCATTTCTTCAAAAACAACTCCGAAGCAGCAGAAAACACTTCATGAGATGTAGCTGATTGCAGTGCATCAATATCTTCCAATATGTGTTTTCGAATATTCTTTTTTGTCGTTTGGTCCAATTTAGTGCAAATTTTCTTCTTAGCGTGAGCCCAACACATTTTCACAATCTTTTCTTCTCCAAACACTTCACGAAATGCGTTTTGTATGCTTTTCGCAGCGTCGCAAATTAGAATTTTCGGTTCAAAAGTATTTGAAAAAATGGATAAAATATTGCTCTTTAATCCTTGAAACATCGTTTTAAAATCAGCCTTACGTTCATTTGTAGAGATTGTCAGGCAAATGGGGTGAAATTTTCGTTTTTTGTCAGTAGTTCCCACTATTAATACCGGAAACCCCTGCCAAATCAACTTATATGTTGCATCTGCATGCAATATATCAGCGAAATTACATTGTTTCAACAAGTTCTTTGTAGATAATACGATGCGAAAACTAGGCGGATCACTTTCCAAAATATAATAGGCTATAACAAAAACTTCGTTCTCGTTAACTGGCACATCAGTATGTTTAATTATCCATTTTTCCAATTCTCCTAAAGAAATAGTGGAGGGTCCATATTTGATACGCCGGCGATCTGCTAAATAGTTATAAAGCTGCCTTTTTGTAGGTATTTTAAGTTCAGAGTTTTTTTTCAAACACTCCAAGATTGATTTTGGCTTTAGGTGGAGGTCATACAGTTTGTTGATTTCAGATTTCGTTTCGTTGCAAATACCATAACCGTAGTTACTCTTAATAGAATCGTGATCATGTGCGCAAGCTGTGCGATAAAGTAACACTGCTTCTGTATCCGCCTCAAATAGCAAATATATTTCTGCAGCACACTGTACTCCTTTACGTGGTACCTGGTTGCATCTATAAAATCGTTTTTTCCCGTCCATGGAGTTGTGTGTAGTGCGTACTGCCCATGTATTTTCTGCACTCACGGCTTCATTGGCGGACTTGGCACTCGAAAATTTACTCACAAATATCCAACTCTTTGATTCACCTCGCTTTTTTTTCGACGGCTGTCCTTCCCCTTCCGATTCCTCGTCAGAACAGTACAAAGGTACTTCGTTTTCACTATTAGATGTCATAACTAATAGTAAACTTTTCGAAAACTTTAATTAATTACGGATGAAACTATTGCAATACGAATGCACGAACGACAATAAACAAACACGGGCGGGGGCGGGTCGGTACAAGAATCGAATGGCGCTCTCTGATTGGTGCAAGTCGCCGGTTGCTGTCATGTCGCGTACTCGCGCCAAATCGTACAGTGGCTATTTTCACGATAAAAGAATATGAAGTATTATTTTACATGCTAATTTATAATATATGATGTTGTCTATTGAAGCTTGAATATACAATTTTTGAGGAGCTTGTATTGAAGCTGTAAAACGTAAAATGGTGATGAGTTGCAAATTCCGTGGCCGAGTTAGTAAATTAGCAGGCAATGTATAAATCAGAAAGACAAGTAAAATTAACTGTTGATTTAAACTTGAAGCTTTCTTTACCAATTTTAGTTGGCGTTGTGAAGATGATGAATTAGTTTATTAAAGGCTATGTCATATTTCCGATGCTTAGTTATTAAATGAGAAGTTTGACCACGTGGCCAAAAAAAAATTCTGTGGCTGGATTTATTATTTCTCTTATTTTAATATATTTTTTTTAAGTTTTAAGCTATGTTATATTTTTTTGTATTTATATTTAGATATTTTTGTTTTGTTATTTTTCATAATGTGTAATTTAATTACATCAAAAGCCATTCAATTTATAGAGTTAAAGTTTCCCTGTAAACAATATTTGATGTTGTTTTATTTTGTGGCAGCAAAATAAATTGATGTTCAGGGGCTCCCACCCGCGACAGGCCAACGTACAGTTGACCGTGAGTAAAACAATTCTTTCGCAGGTCAATCCCTACTAATTTGAAGGTTTGGCCTTGGGACTTATTAATTGTTAAAGCAAAAGATGTTTTAACCGGAAATTGTAGCCGTTTAAATGGAATTGGCAGATCAGTTGGGATCATCGGTATCCTCGGTATATGAGCTAATTGACCGGCTGCTGGGCCAGTGATAATAGTCGCTACAATTAAATTTTGCCTTAACTCTTTGATAAGCAGCCTCGTGCCATTGCACATGCTCGGAGGGCTTAAATTTCTCAAAAGCATGATTGGGATTCCGATTTTTAACGTCAATTCATGTGGTGGCAATCCAGAAGGGGTCAGGGAATTTAAAAATTCCTGTGGATAATGAACTGCATCTTCAATATTAGTTACAGTGTCAACAACTCTCTTAGTTGTATTGGACATTGCGACAGCGATGCTTCTCTGAGAGTATTTTCCCAATGGTCATCGTTTTCTAGCAAACCTCTAGCACGGCAAGCAGTTTGATACGTCTCTTTGAGAACTCCGTCAACGGTTTTCAAGTACTGGAATGAAGTTGGACCGCGTGCGTGATGTAGCAACATCCTAAGATAAAAACATTCGGATTGAGATGGATGCACACCGTAGACTGTTCCTAAAGCAGCATCTTTTTTTATTCCTGGATGACCTACTACGTCCTCTCCACGCTTTCTTCTGGTGAACTTATTATTGGCCCATGTGAAATATTGCGGGACTTCGTGGTATAAAAGTGTCCTTGCGAATTCATCTTTACTACAGAGCTCAAAGAAGGCTATTAAAGTGGTTTTACGTGGGTCTCGGGCCACTTGTTCAGCCGTTTCTGCGGTGAAATACACCCTTTGGCCATTTTCTAAGTGAACAGCTAGCTGTAAGACTGTAGGATGCCGCTCGTGGACCGGAAATTCGAATATTCGCCAGGCAGCTTCAGATATACTTATGTACCAGCCATTCACGTAGTTTTCCACTTCATCATTTGGATTTCTGACGCCAAATGCAGCTTGGTCCGAACCTTTATTTATGTATTTACAAATGTATTTGATGGCTTGAACTGAGTGTAGTACTCCACATTTATGTGAGCGTTAAACGTCCTACACAATAGTGGAGAATAAGGGACAATCCACCTATTATCTATAACAAAACTACTTCCTCTGATATTAAGCGAAGCGCTCTGTCCTCCATTTCGAGATAACTTTCGAATGGAATGTTTGAATCGAATAATTCAAAAAGTAATATAAGGGTATTGAAGTAGTCTGAAATAATATATACGTTTTTTTATAAGGATTAGATAGGTACAAATAAAGAGCCTTTTCTAAAGCAGGATTTTAATTTAATTTTGAAATAATTTTATATAATGACGCTTGTTGTGAGATAACTATAATAGTTAGAGACATACTGTCGCGGCATTTTTTTTAGATAATGATGTGTTCTATAAAATTTTAGTACATAATTTTATTCTATTGTCAATATTTTTCGCAGCGCACGCGATGTAAGGATTTTTTTTGGTATTTTTTTAACACCTTGGGTTACATTTTTGAAGTTTACGTAAGGATCCCTATTTTTTTTGAAAATAAAATATAGCCTATGTCACTCGGGAATAGTGTAGCATCAAAACAGTGAAAGAGAGTTTACACCATAGATCAAATGTTTTTTTTTATTTCTTATTTTCACTGAAGCAAAGAATCTAGTTCTATACATTCTCAGTTTGAACTAGGTACGACAATTTTTAATTATCATTTTTTTTTTAAAATTTCAATATTTTAGATAGGCATTCCATGGGCAAAGTTTTTAAGTATGATGTTCTTTATCGATTTATAATATAAAAAGGGTATGTTTTAAAAGCGAGGTCTAGGCCAATTCAAAATAGTTTTGTAGTTTTCCCCCATACTATTCCCCCCTGTCTGTTAAAGGGCTCTTTAGCTGTCCGATTATTTTGACGATGTTGTTATGTATTTTTTGAATTTTGACAGTGTTACTGGTTTGTTAAATACCTGATTTTTTTCAAGGTTAATTATAGCGATTAAAGGCAAATATC
The DNA here is from genome assembly GCA_963576735.1 of Bedellia somnulentella. Taxonomy (NCBI): domain Eukaryota; kingdom Metazoa; phylum Arthropoda; class Insecta; order Lepidoptera; family Bedelliidae; genus Bedellia; species Bedellia somnulentella. The sequence continues at coordinate 6,858,978 of OY755188.1, forward strand.
AAGTTGTAATTTAGAGTGGTCGTTATTTTAGAAGTGTCAAAAAAAAGTTTCAAAGATTTTATTTTAAGTTTTCTTGGAAATATCAAAGAAGAAGTTTTATGATTTAATTGCCAGATTTTGCACAATAATCGCTTTAGTACCTCCCCAAAAAATCAAGCATATAACAAAGAACTTTCGGAGAAAAAATAAAAATCTATTTACATTTACTTGTTTCATTTTATACGGAACCCTAAATAATAATAATAAAACGTTTATTTCAGATAAGTCACATCCATATTGCATAAAAATCAAAACAATTAAATTAAAAATTAATTAAAATAAATAAATTAAATTAAACAAAAATAATACTAATTAAAAATTACAATTAAAAATTAAACATCAGCTCGTAAATATTATATTTTAGTCAGTAAATGAATCATACTGCAATGATTCATATACTGACAGTCAAATCTACCTGAAAATGCCCTCAGAATGGTGTTGGGACTGGCCCGAACCCTACTCACCAGGGATGTGCACCTCTTTCGCATGGTTGCATAAAAACAGTCAACCCCCGCCTCGGCGAACATCCCTGATGCGCTACAGTATCGAGGCAGTCCCATCAACACCCGGAAAGCATTATTGTATTGAACACGAAGAGCCATTACTAAATGATTTTGGACTAATACTTGGCATACTTGACAAACTCTACTTAGGTAACCACTGATCCAATTTAGGATTCGATAGCTCTGGGGGCACTTTTTGTTCCCAAGGCTGCTACGGCCTTTACTGATATGTCAGGAACAAATAGGGTATCATTTAAATTGTATTTTTGATCTTCCTTTTCGACAGTGACTTTACCCTTTCCTATGATTTGACTCGTGTATTTGTTTGAAGCCAACTTTAGTACACCATTCTGTGGTTTTATATTTGAAAATACAGATTTTTCTCCGCACATATGCGATGAACAACCACTGTCTAGGCACCAAGAGTCTTCATTACTTCCTCCACTTGTGTTTAGGCAAGAGAAGAAATTTTTACCTGTAGTCTTGTCTACCTTTTCAGTTTTTTGTTTGTTTTTGTACCAACATGCCTCAGTTGAGTGATTTTTCTTTTTACAATTTTTGCAAAAAATCCTTGTCTTATTCTTCTTTGAATAGTATGCATTGGTGGTAACAAATTCTTTAGTTTCACCACTTCTTGCTTGATATTCTTCGAGAATTTTTACTTTGAGATCTTCCGGATTCGGTAATGAGTCTCTAGATTCTATTGCTATTCGAAAATTTTCGAATGTGGTTGGCAAACTATACAACAACATTATGCTCAGTAATTCGGGAGGTATTTTTATGTCCATATCGGCGAGCTTGTCTACAATGTCCATGAAATTATTTATGTGGTTAAAATTTCAGCTCGGGCTTTCATGTCTTCTTTCATGAAAACATTTCTTTGGGCTTCATTATCATTTAGTGACAAGGTCTTTTCGCCGCTTACAATTTCCCAAAAATCATTTTTAATTAGGATTGCTTGAGCTTGTAGACACCAAGTCTCATAGTTTGATTTGGTCAATGGTTCAATATTTTTGTAGCTTGTCGATGCCATTCTATAGTTTAATTAACATTAACCATGTAACCACGCTCTGCTACCATTTGATGGGGTTAATAACGTTAAAACTATAATATAAATTGCATATATATTTAATTTATTATTTCCATTGAACATTACATATTTTTCAGTAGGCTTGTATTCGACCTCAACAATACCTTCTGATATACAGTCCCGTATATAGTGTAACTTTAAACTAGGTTGGCATGGGACCGTCGGATGCCAATAAAAGGAGCGAAGCGAGCAATTGCCTGACTCGGATTCGGCTGTTCACAAACTGATATAGGTAGGTATCATCATCAAACAACAAACAAAGACACGACCAATGAAATATTTTGTTAAATGATTTTCGGCATAATGTGTAAAATCGGAACAAATTAATACAAATAAAAACGCAGAAACTTTAATTACTGTCTAATAGGTATTGTCGTCAAAGATAATATAACTACTAATATCGTTTTAAGACTCGATCGAAACCTCCTTTAAAAAAAGTCTCCTTTGCGAAACGATTGATTAAAAATATTATGAAACTGAACGTTTATGTCACCGGGTGTCAGTCAATATGGCGTCTGAGATTTGTCTGTCAGCAGTCAGTACCATTAGAATTTAGCAAAATACTCGGCGATCCGAATTTTGCGGATACATGTTGTCGACTCAAAATCATTATTTTTTTATGTTTTATTATTCAGGTAAGGTTTCGATCGAGTCTACCGTACCCCGTGACGAAATTATTAATATAGAAGAAAAGACATACTATATTTTTAATGGTGATCATTCCTCAGTGGTACATCCGATTTTTATCAAAATTGACATAAACCATCTATACATAGTCCTTTACCACCGTGCAAAATTTCAGGGTTCGATCACAACGAAATGCAGAAGTCGGGGGTAAATGGAGCTTCGCTCCAATCAATATATTTTGATATAGATGAAATTATTGGGTTTTGGCTTAACTTTATTGCTGCTTGGTTATCGTTTAAGATTAGGATTCGTTTTTGTGTAATTCCTAAATCACAGAATAGGGCTTTTAAACGTACAGCTTCTTTGCATGCTTCAGTTAATGCAACATATTCTGCTTCAGCCGTTGACAGTGCGATACTTCGCTGTTTTCTAGATGCCCAGCTAATAACACTTCCAGCGTACTTGAAAGAATATCCTGTAAATGATTTTCTGTCCAATTTATTTGAACCCCAATCAGCATCAGCCATTCCATACATTTCTCCAGATGTTTTCTTAAAATAAAGACCTATATCCTTAGTACCTTTCAGATATCGTAAAACTCTTTTTGCACTTTTAAAATGTCGCTCGTCATAACTGTCGTTAAACTGTGACAGATAACTAACGTTTCAACGGTCAATTATCTGATCAATAGTAGTCCTTCCAAAGCACTCGATGGTGGCATCCCATATACCAAATGGACAAACAAGATACCATCTGGTAAACATCTCTAAGTTTTCGGCAGAAAGACGTTTGTACTGAAAAAGAAGAAACGGGGAAAACTGTCAGAGAAAACAAAAGAGGGTGTATTCATGGGTTACTCACATACATCAAAAGCATACAGAGTATACATACCTGAGGAAGACGACATTTTAATCAGCAGAGATATAAAAGTCATAGATAAAATGTATTATAAAATTATATTATAAAAAATAATATAATTATAAATATTATAAAAATAAAAACATAAATTATGAAAATTTAACGCAGGAAGAGTATGAAGATGAAATGAAAACGTCAGAGAAATACCGAAAAAAGAAAAACCGAAGACCGGAATTAGAAATAGAAATAAAAGATAATCACTCAACCGACTCTTATCACCGAGAAGATGAGTTAGTCACAACAGAAATAAATGATCGAGAGAGAGGTGTTGGAAAATGAAAGGCCTAAACGAGATAAAAAGTCCCCTGTTTGGATGAAAGATTATGTGACAGGAGGAACAGAAGAAGTATGCAGTATAAGGAACATACAGAAGATAGTATGCTCGTATCTGATCATGATGACGATTGGAGTGACGCTATAAGAGCAGAAATTAAATCTCACATTAAAAATGGTACATGGAGGATTATCAAAAGAGAAAAGGATATGAAGGTTATCGACTAGAAAATGGTTCTAATAAAGAAAGTCAGCCCTGAAGACGTAGTAACCAAGAAAGCACGTCTTGTGGCACGAGGTTTTACACAACGTCCAGGAGAAGACTATAATGAAACTTTCGCACCAGTAGCAAAATTAAGTTCAATAAGAACAATATTTGGTATTGCTGTAGAAGAAGGACTACATTTGAATCAAATGGATGTAGTAACAGCATACTTAAATGGTAATATTGACGAAAAAATATACATGAAATTACCAGATTATCTTGAAAAGTATATAAAAGAAATATTAGTAGAAGAATCAGACTCCTTTATTTTACGATCTTTTCCCCACTCAACTTCCAAAAGTGGCTGAGGAATTTATAGTTCCTTAGCTCTGGCTACCCCTTCTAGGGAATTATAGCCGTGAGTATATGTATGTATGTATGTAAGAATCAGACTCTAAAGATCATACTATATACAACAAAAAAAAAGAGATATTAACAGATCTACAAAATATAAAAGGCGAAAAAGTATGTCTATTGCTTAAAGCACTTTATGGTCTTAAGCAGGCAGGCAGGCAGTGGTATATAAAACTCGATAGTGAATTAAGAAGTATCGGATTCATTGCATCAAAAGCTGACCCTTGTGTATACACATACTTAAAAGGAGGAGTCAGAACTATAATAGGATTATATGTTGATGATATGATTATTGCTGCTCAAGTCAAAAAGAGTTAAAAGAGATAAAACAAATGCTATGTGATAAATTTGATATGAAAGATTTAGGAAAACCAAAACGCATCTTAGGTATCGATGTAATATATAATAATGATGGAATCACTTTAAAACAAAGTAAGAAAATTAAAGAAGCTTTCGAGAAATTTAACATGCTGGATTGCAAACCAGTAGCGACGCCTGTCGAGCCAGGCATTGCATTAGAACCAAATAAAAAATTTGCACCAGATTTACCATACAAAAATCTCATAGGCACACTGATGTATATAGCAGTGGCCACCAGACCTGATATTGCATTCGCCGTTAGTTATCTGTCACAGTTTAACGACAGTTATGACGAGCGACATTTTAAAAGTGCAAAAAGAGTTTTACGATATCTGAAAGGTACTAAGGATATAGGTCTTTATTTTAAGAAAACATCTGGAGAAATGTATGGAATGGCTGATGCTGATTGGGGTTCAAATAAATTGGACAGAAAAACATTTACAGGATATTCTTTCAAGTACGCTGGAAGTGTTATTAGCTGGGCATGTAGAAATCAGCGAAATATCGCATTGTCAACGGCTGAAGCAGAATATGTTGCATTAACTGAAGCATGCAAAGAAGCTGTACATTTAAAAGCCCTATTCTGTGATTTAGGAATTACCCAAAAACGAATCCTAATCTTAAACGATAACCAAGCAGCAATAAAGTTAAGCCAAAACCCAATAATTTCATCTAAATCAAAACATATTGATTTAAAGTTACACTATATACGGGACTGTATATCAGAAGGTATTGTTGAGGTCGAATACAAGCCTACTGAAAATATGGAAGCAGATTTGCTTACAAAAGCAATACCAGGGCCAAGATTATCGCGACTGAGAAGCGACATGGGACTCCATTAGAAATGTGAGGAGGAGTATTGGAAACAGACACATGACTAATGTCACCAAAAAACTCTATGACGGTTGCTATAGAAATCGGCCTTGTTGATTACGAGTGAAAAATATGTAATGTTCAATGGAAATAATAAATTAAATATATATGCAATTTATATTATAGTTTTAACGTTATTAACCCCATCATAATTTATAATATGATACAAATTTCAACGTTTACATCTTTGGTTTCTTATATGATATTTATATTTATATATATATATATATATATATATATATATATATATATATATATACAATATGTACATATATATACATATGTATATGTCCCGGAGCCTGGTGAACTCCGGGTACTAAATAACCTTACCTAGTCAAGCGGGGCTCTGGCTAGGCGGACAGTATATTTCCCTTGCTTTCCGTGGGAACCAAATGTGTTTACAAACAATTAAACGCGGTGGCGGCGATGTGGCTCGCCACTCATCACGCCGTGGTTCCTCACGGGGCGAAAAGTGGGCTAAAGAGACCCGCTTTAGTACGATGAATGTGTGTGGAGGGATGCATGAAAAATTAGATGAAGTATGTTTGATTATGGAAGAAAGAAAACTAGATTTTCTTTGTGTAAATGAAACGAAGCGCAAGGGAAAAGAGGTTTCACAACTTGGCCCATTTACAGCTATCTGGTCAGGAGTTGCCGAGAGTGACAGAGCTTGCCAAGGCGTGGGACTTCTGATATCTGAAAGGATGGCTAAGTGCATGAAAGATTATGCGTGTGTGAGTCCAAGGCTCCTATGGATAAAGGTGAAGTTAGGGCTTGTCCGGATGCGCATAATTTGCGTGTATGCTCCGGACATGTCTAGATCACTATCCGAGAGGGAGGAGTTTTGGAATCTGTTAGACGATGTTGCGAATGGGTGTGATGAAAATGAGAAAATTGTTATGTTAGGAGATTTTAATGGTTGGGTTGGTGTGTCACGCAACGGTTGTGAAAGAGTTTTAGGAAAGTTTGGTGATAAAAGAGTGAACGAGAATGGTGAGAAAGTGATTGATGTATGTTTGGAGAGGAATCTTTGTGTTACGAACACGTTGTTTGAACACAAAGATATCCATATGTATACTAGACAGAGGGGAAGCGAGAGAAGTATGATAGATTTTGTGGTAGTGGATGAAAGGCTAAGAGCAAAGGTTGTTGACACCAGAGTCCATAGGGGCATTAACGTTGGCACAGATCACTTTCTCGTTATATCACGATTTAGGGGTCTGTGCACGCGTTGGCGTCACAGGCCTAAAGTGTCAACAACGGATTTTGCGAGAATAAAAGTGGAGAAATTGGAAGAGGATGAAAATATTAGAGATGAATATATGAAGAAATTGGACGACAGGCTAAGTTGCGTGGAGATGAAGGATGAATTGGAAATAGAAGAAGTATGGGATGTGCTCAAATCGTCAATGGTTGAATGTGCGACGGAAGTATGTGGATTGAGTAAAAGAACAAATAGACCACCAACAAGTTGGTGGGATAAAGATGTGAAAGAGGCAGTTGGAGATAAGAAGAAAGCTTGGTTAGATTTACTAGCGATTAAAGCTAGTAAACGAATGGATGCGAGAGTAACAGATGATGTAGTGAAGAATAGTGAAGATGAATATAAGAGAGTTAAGAATGAGGTTAAGAAGAAAATAGAAAAGAAAAAGCGTGATCTGATAGAATGGTGTGAGAGGAAACTCTCCGATAATTTCCGGAATAACCAAAAGTTGTTCTGAAAATATATCCGGAAAGAAAAGGGAGTTTCCCAAAACACGAGAGTGAATGTTGTGAGAGATGAACAGGGTGAATTGGCGACGGATGAAAGTAGCATAAGACGAGTATGGAAGAACTATTTTGAGGGACTCTTTGAAAAAGAGGATACATCCATTTCTTCGCCAATCGGCAGTAATGTTGATTGGAACGACGTTATGGGTGACTTTAGTGACAGTGAGATCAGTATGGAAGAAATAATGAAAGCAATGAAAAGTATGAAACTAGGGAAAGCGGCAGGGTATGACAGGATAAACACTGAAATGCTGAGGGCTGGTAAAGGGGTGGTGGCTTCCTGGTTGTACTTCCTTTTCCAAAAATGCTGGTCGAGTGGCAAAGTGCCACAAGATTGGTGCAAAGCGGTAATTGTGCCTTTATATAAAGGAAAGGGGTCACACCAGGAGGCTAGAAACTACCGTGGAATTAGCCTACTCAGCATTGTCGGTAAATTGTATGCAAAGGTTTTGATTGAAAGAGTGATGAATGAAACGGAAGATAAAATTTGGGATGTGCAAGCAGGATTTAGAAAGGGAATGGGATGTATGGACCAAATCTTCTCTTTAAGGAGCATCACCGAAAAGTTCTTAGCTAAGAACCGAAAGGTGTATTGCTCCTTCATTGATTTAGAGAAGGCGTATGATAGGGTGGTAAGAAAGTGTTTATGGGAGGTGTTATCCAAGTTCGGTTTGGGGAGTCGACTTATACGTGCACTGGTATCACTCTATGAGGATTCCAGTGCATGTGTGAGAGTAAACGGGGAAAATACTGACTGGTTCGGGATCTCTCGGGGTGTCCGACAGGGTTGTGTAGCTTCCCCGTGGCTCTTCAATTTGTTCATGGATGACTGTTTAACAGAGTTGCGTGAAAGTGATTATGGATTGAGAATGGGTGGATTCATCATTAAATGCCTCTTATATGCCGACGATCAAGTGCTACTTGCATCATCGGTGGAAGAGCTGCAAGAGATGATGAATATTGCATGTGCGTCTTTTGAGAAAAAGGGAATGAGGGTGAATGTGGATAAAACAAAAACTATGGTTTTTGAGAGAGAGGTGAATATGACCGAATGCGTGATTGAGATTAATGGTAAGAAAGTGGAACAGGTGAAAGAGTTTGTATATTTGGGAAGTTTGTTTACTAGGGATGGAAAGTGTGATGAAGATATCGAGAGAAGAGTGAAAAAGGGTAATGCGGTAAATGGAGCACTGGATAGTCTAATGTCTAGTCAGTCGGTGTCTGCAAAGGCCCGAATGGCTGTGCATGATGCTGTCCTCGTTCCTACGCTTATGTATGGCAGTGAATCTTGGGTGTGGCAGAAGAAGCATGAAAGTAGAGTGAATGCAGTAGAAATGAGATCCCTCAGAAAAGTGTGTAATGTAAGGTTATGTGATCGTGTGAGGAATGATGTGATTCGTGAAAGGTGTGGTGTAAAAGATGATATTGTAAGAAAGATAGAAGAAAAAGGAATGTTGAGATGGTTTGGGCACATAGAGAGGATGGATGACAGTAAATTGGTGAAAGAGATATATAGAGCCAGTGTGGAAGGTAATGTTAGTAGAGGACGACCTCGGAGGACACATTTGGATCAAATAGAACATGTGCTCAAAAAGGCAGGTGTCCGCAGTATGAAGAATAAAAGAGCATGTATGAAAAGATTGATGGATGTAAACGAAGCCAGAGAGGTTTGCCAGGATCGTACAAAGTGGCGATCGATAGTCTCTGCCTACCCCAATGGGAACTAACGGCGTGAGAATATGTATGTATGTATGTATGTACATATTGTATGTACATATTTTAACGTAAGGTCTTTTTTATGTTGGAATTGGCCTAGACCTCGCTTTTATAACATACCCTTTTTATATTATAAATCGATAAAGGACATCAAACTAAACAACTTTGCCCATGGAATGCCTATCTAAAATTCTATTGATCGTTGTTAAAAAATAATATGAAAATAAACCGGTAAGCGAGCGATTGAACTGGAAAATACCGAAAGAAGTAATATTATTGTTTACAGAGCGAAAAGCATAGATCAAATGTTTTTTTTTTATTTCTTATTTTCACTGAAGCAAAGAATCTCATTCTATACATTCTCAGTTTGAACTAGGTACGACAATTTTTAATGAGAAATAATAAATCCAGCCACAGAATTTTTTTTTGGCCACGTGGTCAAACTTCTCATTTAATAACTAAGCATCGGAAATATGACATAGCCTTTAATAAACTAATTCATCATCTTCACAACGCCAACTAAAATTGGTAAAGAAAGCTTCAAGTTTAAATCAACAGTTAATTTTACTTGTCTTTCTGATTTATACATTGCCTGCTAATTTACTAACTCGGCCACGGAATTTGCAACTCATCACCATTTTACGTTTTACAGCTTCAATACAAGCTCCTCAAAAATTGTATATTCAAGCTTCAATAGACAACATCATATATTATAAATTAGCATGTAAAATAATACTTCATATTCTTTTATCGTGAAAATAGCCACTGTACGATTTGGCGCGAGTACGCGACATGACAGCAACCGGCGACTTGCACCAATCAGAGAGCGCCATTCGATTCTTGTACCGACCCGCCCCCGCCCGTGTTTGTTTATTGTCGTTCGTGCATTCGTATTGCAATAGTTTCATCCGTAATTAATTAAAGTTTTCGAAAAGTTTACTATTAGTTATGACATCTAATAGTGAAAACGAAGTACCTTTGTACTGTTCTGACGAGGAATCGGAAGGGGAAGGACAGCCGTCGAAAAAAAAGCGAGGTGAATCAAAGAGTTGGATATTTGTGAGTAAATTTTCGAGTGCCAAGTCCGCCAATGAAGCCGTGAGTGCAGAAAATACATGGGCAGTACGCACTACACACAACTCCATGGACGGGAAAAAACGATTTTATAGATGCAACCAGGTACCACGTAAAGGAGTACAGTGTGCTGCAGAAATATATTTGCTATTTGAGGCGGATACAGAAGCAGTGTTACTTTATCGCACAGCTTGCGCACATGATCACGATTCTATTAAGAGTAACTACGGTTATGGTATTTGCAACGAAACGAAATCTGAAATCAACAAACTGTATGACCTCCACCTAAAGCCAAAATCAATCTTGGAGTGTTTGAAAAAAAACTCTGAACTTAAAATACCTACAAAAAGGCAGCTTTATAACTATTTAGCAGATCGCCGGCGTATCAAATATGGACCCTCCACTATTTCTTTAGGAGAATTGGAAAAATGGATAATTAAACATACTGATGTGCCAGTTAACGAGAACGAAGTTTTTGTTATAGCCTATTATATTTTGGAAAGTGATCCGCCTAGTTTTCGCATCGTATTATCTACAAAGAACTTGTTGAAACAATGTAATTTCGCTGATATATTGCATGCAGATGCAACATATAAGTTGATTTGGCAGGGGTTTCCGGTATTAATAGTGGGAACTACTGACAAAAAACGAAAATTTCACCCCATTTGCCTGACAATCTCTACAAATGAACGTAAGGCTGATTTTAAAACGATGTTTCAAGGATTAAAGAGCAATATTTTATCCATTTTTTCAAATACTTTTGAACCGAAAATTCTAATTTGCGACGCTGCGAAAAGCATACAAAACGCATTTCGTGAAGTGTTTGGAGAAGAAAAGATTGTGAAAATGTGTTGGGCTCACGCTAAGAAGAAAATTTGCACTAAATTGGACCAAACGACAAAAAAGAATATTCGAAAACACATATTGGAAGATATTGATGCACTGCAATCAGCTACATCTCATGAAGTGTTTTCTGCTGCTTCGGAGTTGTTTTTGAAGAAATGGAAAGACCAAAAAGTATTCATCAGATATTTTAAAAAGGAATGGCTGATAAAAAACCCAAACTGGTATTTGGGTGCAGCACCAGTATCACCAGCTACCAACAACGCACTCGAGTCCTTTAACAGAGTTATAAAAGACCACAACACCCTCCGCGAGCGTATACCGTTGGCCCGTTTCTTAGTGGTGGCAGAGGAAATGGTTACAAGCTGGTCACGACAAGCGACAGAAGAACCCTTCGCAACACAACCTGAATTGCAGTTATGTGATTGGACAGCCGGATATCAATGGGCTAAAACTGATACCAAAATTAGAGTTGTACAATCAACACCAGACAGCAACACATATTTGATTCCAGGCAAAGACTTGCCTAGAAATAATCAAGCTGAGAAAAAATTCAAGCATTTCGACGCATATAAAAAAGTGTTTTTTTCATTTTGGAAAGTAACACTACCAAACAATCAGACCGACTGGATTACTGGTTGCTGTGATTGTCCTGATTTTTATCGCAAATACATCTGCAAGCATCTGATAGGCCTAGCAATCAGACTGAAATTCGTTATGCCACCTTTAGAGGCAAAAGCACAGCCGCTTGGACTGAAAAGAAAGCGTGGAAGGCCAACTAAAGCGCGAGCGGCATTAATAATCCAGTAGTTTTCTTTTTATTTTAATTACGTATCTTTTTTTTATTTCAATACACAATTTTTTATAAATTAAGTGTTTTATTTTGTCTGTCCTCAATAGTCATGTGTAATAAAAGTGGCTTCTATATACCTACTGTTTAATGATAATTTTAGGTAAATTTAACGATCGCTTAATGTAGGATGACTTACATTTTAAACATAATCAATTACAAATTTAGAAGTTAATAGAATTACTATTTTGGTGTCATACATTAATATTTTAGAAGTTTGCTATTTGAATGCATGCCACAAATTTAGATGCAAAAAAATAACCACCATGCTGAGTTATATTTACAGTGGCTTACACACAATATAACCAGTGGCTGAGTTACTATTATTCAGACGCGCGTTGGTTGTGGCCGACTTAGTAATTTAGAAGGTTACTTTTATTTTCTGAGGCGAATAATGCTATTAAAAAGAAGTTTGTTTAATTAGTACCCATTTTTAATTATTATTTTTTTTGCAAATCACAATATTTTAGATAAGCATTCCATGGGCAAAGTTGTTTAGTTTGATGTCCTTTATCGATTTATAATATAAAAAGGGTATGTTATAAAAGCGAGGTCTAGGCCAATTCGTATTATTTTGTTTGATTTACTCCAATGAATTGATGCTAGCAGAGATGTTCTACACACAATTGCCATTTAATTAAAATAAAAAAAAACCCGCGCGCGGCGTGGGCTGGCTGGGCTGGGCCATGGTATACCATCTCATACAAAATGTTTTTAGTTACCTCTTCGCTCAATAGATGGAGTTAAGATATAGTCGACTTTTAAAATAAAAACTTAAAGTGGCTAATAATCGTTTAAAAAGCCAAAAGACAGTTAGATAAATATAACATGGTAATTTATTTTGTCACTTAATACCATAAAACATAAATTATTACAATTAGAAGCAAAATATAAAAAAAACTGTATTTTCGTTTTTATGAAATTGTATTCCCAAATGATTATTGTAGAACTACGTCTATTTAACTAAAATGTTTAGTGATTTCAACTACTGACAATAGATGGCGCCAAATTGAGATGGTGTTTATTGACGTATCTTACTTGTTTTGATTTGCGTCCACCCAAGTAATCGAATTGGTGATAATTTGTCGACTTAAAATAACACTACCCTATTACTACTCGTGGGTGATTGCAAGAGGCGACTCACGGGGTATAGGGGTTTTTTAAGTGATTTTAATTTTTTAACGACCTCGGCGTACACGTTTGGACCAAAAAGAGACTGTGCTTAAAAAGACAAGTGTCCCAAGTTTGCCATGGCCGTACAAAGTGGCGATCGATAGTCTCTAACTATCCCAATGTGAACTAACGGCGTGAGAATATACATGTAATTTTAATTCCTGCCGCATCGCTCAAAAATAACCTTGTTCCAATTCTTATCACTATTTTTTAGCCGTGTAGTGTCGGATTAGAATGTCGCTACCCCATTTCTTCCGATGGCTGAACGTAAGGGGCGACTTACGGTATTGGGGCTTTTAAGGGATTTTTGGAGGCCCATCACTAACGATAATTTATTTATACCATTTTCTCCCCTATCAACTTTTAAATGTGACTGAGGAGTTTCTAGCTCTGAAGCTCTGGCTACCCCTTCTTGGGATTTATAGCCGTGAGTATATGTATGTATGTTATTTTTATATCTGTTAGTACTTTGTTGTAGAAAGTTGATTTTTAGTGTTAGTACCCCTGCCTGCACTACCGTCGGGGATTTGCGGTGTGAACGTTTGAATCAATATTAATAACTCAGTGATTGACTTTTTCGAAGCTTTGGCTACCCCTTCTAGGGATTTATAGTCGTAAGTATATTTATGTATGTAATAATGTTTTTTTTTTTAAAACAGCCAGGTATACAGCATTTTGCATGATGATTAAACAATGAGATTTATATTTTCTGTTACTCCAACGGTATGAGAAATAATAATAATCACGCAAGATTGATAAATACTTTTTACAAATAGGATAAGTATTCTGTACTGAAGGTGTAGCGCGTAGGTACCTAGATAAAATAAAATTAGTAGTTTAATGACGGCTTAGTAGCTCAGTGGGTAGAACACTGCTTATCTTGCAGACGACTAGTTTTCTAACCCTGGGACATTGTATTTGTACAATACGGCGATGGGCCTGTCCCCTATCACGTGAGTACACTGTCCGAGCATAACGTGGGTACTCTGAACACCCGGTGACAATGTCACGTGAATATCGGAAGTGTTGATACCACTGCCGACCCCGTTCGGGGATATTCGGCGCTAACGTTTGAGTTGGAGTTAAATGTCCTTATGATTGCAGTTGAAACCAGCTATAGATTTTTTTTAATACTTCTCTAATAATACTTTCAACATTTTCAAATTATTAGCCGCTTTATGTGGAGAATAGATTATAAAAGAACCATTAATTTTGGAAATGGGTTAACATTCGAGCCACATAACCCAGTAAAATTAATTATAATGTATTATAATATTAAGTGATAGACTAGTATAGTATTATATTATCTGTGGTGATAGCAACCGTGATAGACCAGTGGGTAGAACACTCGGTTATCGTGCAAACGACTAGTGTTCAAATCCTGGGTCGGGCCTACACCAATTTGTCTTTTCTAAAGACATATGTGTGGTTAATTTATCGTGGTTGTTAACGGTGAGGGAAAACATCGTGAGGAAACCCACATGGCTGAGTTGTACTTAGTCATGTGACAGTGTATTCGTACAAAACGGCGATATGCCTGCCCCCTATCAAGTGAGTACACTGTCCATGCAAAACGTGGGTACTCTGAACACCAGGTGACAGAGTCACGTGATGTTCAGAAGTATTAGTACCTCTGCCAACCCTTTCGGGGATATTCGGCGTGAACGTTTATGTTTATGTTATGTTATGTTATAATATTAAATGATACCATTTTGAGCTGACGTTTTAGTATAGTAATAACCAGAAGTTTGAATGCGACAAACCCACAGATGCTTGTGGAATGTCAGCTTGTGGAAGATTCATTTTTTTGATTAAATATTTGTGGTCTATCACCACATCGCCAACCAATCAATGAAATTAAATGCTCCAGCCACAAACTTTGTTCTATGCCTCAAACTAAACAACTCAAATCATTTAAACCTCATGTGGGGATTATAAATAACTAATAAATAAAGGAAAGAAAAATCTCACTGACGAAATGATGCGGAGTAGTGCTATTATACGCCGCCACTACAGCACGAATACGTCTTGCACGATGTTATTAAATAAATAAATGTGTTTATTCTGTTTATTTTATTTTAATAAACAGAATATCGTTCATTATTCACACATTTATTTTTGGCTATAAATCCCTAGAAGGGGGAACCAGAGCCTAGGAATAAAAAATTCGTTCTCCACTTTTGGAACTTGTGTTGGGATAAGATTATAAAACAAAGATTTTTGATGGTGGGTCCCCAACAGAATCGCCTTAAAATCACCCAAAAGCCCCAATACCTTTAGCCGTCTATTACGAACCATTACGGTAAGAAATGGGATAGTGCTATTCTAAGCCGACACATAGCAGAGAAGAATATCGACAACGACACTGTTAACATTACAAGCAAAAATATCTACAAACGGATGTAATACTCGTACGCAATTGGCCTTGTCGACGATTTTGTCCTTGACCATATTTGCAAATAAACATTTAGTGAAAGAAAGTCATAAAGTAATAAAATCTGTCTCGCTTGTGTCGTGTTACCGAGGCGCCCCCGCCCCGCGCGCCCCGCAGCCGCCATTTCCTAATATTAGCCGAGTAAGATACCGGGCTTTGTTATCATTTGGTTTTTGTTTTTATCGCCATCTAGCGAACAATAAGGAACTAAAAAATAGCCCGCCGAATAAGGGTATTTAAGCACATCACATTTCGTTGTATGGGATTGGGTATCTGTACTAGTATAGTATTATATTATCTGTGGCTGGGCGCTGTGGGCGCGTGTCGTGTTTGCTGTTTGTGTTAGACATGAGCGAAATTGTTATTTTACGTTCACTGTGACTGTTGTTCCGGTTATATAAAAATAACAACGAAAAGTCACAGTGACTTTGTCACCTCGGTTACTAAATACTAATATAGTGACTGTCATCGTTGTCACTGTATAGTGATTTCAGTGACTTTGTAACGTTATTATCAAGTCACGAAAATATCTCAGGACAATAATATTTGATTCAAAATAACTTTCACACTTTTTCAGGCTTAGGACTGTCGCAATTATTTTAAGAAAGTGCGGCGTGTTTATTATGTTGATTCAACTTTTTACAATGATTTTGCTCTAAATCTATTTATAATTATTTTGGATTATAATATTATGACTAAGGAACAGCAGCTGTTGTACCTTTCTGGTACCGAGCCTTGTACGTCGGTCGTTCAAAATATTTCAATTTTCTTTTCTTATTGCACTGTCATAAATGTAAACACGTATCGAGATTAGGCTCTTTTGTTATTCTTAGAAACGAAACACGTGCATGTCGGCGAGTCAAAGAAGCGCTTTATCATTTCTCCTTCTTCATAGTTTTTATTACTTTACACAAGACTCACCAAATCATATTAAATTATTTTATACCTTCAAAAACATCATGATATTCTTATAATATTTTGAAAGTAATAAGTGAAGACCATACAATTTTCAACTGCTTATTCCTAACTCTTGAAATGAATTCAAATGAAAGGCATATTTTCTTTGGCAAACAGTTTATGGCTAAAAGCCATTTACGTCTAAATAAAGGCTTTAATAATTACCAGTTTAAATGCATAATTTTAGATCATAAATATTTTCTTTCAATATAAATTTAGTATATAAAATAACTTCTATCATAATAATATTACAATAACGGTCACATTTACAAATTGGTAAAGATATCAAATACGTGAATTCAATCATAAATATTAGTATTGGCAGTATAGAATCTGCCATACTGATATCACGCACACTCTTATTTATGGTGACCGCAGTTATTGGTTCCAAGGAACGAAACAAGTAACATTGTTATTTTGGAACGTTGTTATTTTGTAACGTAGTTATTTCAAATCGTGTCACTGTGACTTTTGTGGAAGGCAGATCACAGTGATTTTATCGACTATATTTCATACTCATGTCTAGTTTGTGTTTGGCTCTGTCTGTTGCTTGTATACCGTATTATATATTGTAATCTGTAAATCTGTGCTCGTATACTTATAGTGAAGTGTGTGCTGTTGTTCTCGATCACTTCTCGTCTCGATCTCGCGCGTTATAAAATAAAAAGTCTCATATCAAGGCAAATCATCAAAAAAAAATTTTTCGGTATCTAGAGGCGATACCAGGGCCGTCTTAACTTGTTGCCTTTACCGCAGATGTGTGTACCACACAAATGCTGTGCCATCTCTCACAGGGTAATGCCTTCTTCACTATTAGCTTTTATTATTATTCTCTTAACAGGATGTAGCTATCGCCGTGTAGTGCCGGCTTTCCGGCTTAGAATGTCACTTCCCCTTTCTACACCCGGCGAGTACGGGTATAGGTCTTTTTAAGTGGTTTTTGGGCGATGCGGTTGGAAATCACTGCTATAATCCTTAGAAGGGGTGCCCAGAGCTTCAGAATAAGAAATTCTTCATCAACTTTTAGAAGTTGATTGGGGACAATATTGTTAAATAAAGGTTGTTGATGATTGGTTTCTGGTTTCAGACCACATCGCCAAACATTCACTAACAAGCCCCCAAAAAATTTAATGAAAAATAACAAAAACAGTTTCACATAATAATAAAGGAAAGAAAAATTTCGACATCACCAGGAATCGAACCCACGACCTCCGGGTATACGCCCCCATTTCTTTCCTTTATTTATTAGAAATAATCCCCACATGAGGTTTTCACCAACAAATCATTCTTATTAAGTTTCACATAATATCCGCATGAGGTTTTCATGCACATCAAAGCCCAATTAGTTTCAAATAATTTAATTATTTTTAAAATGCTACACAGTGTGAACTAGAAGTAGGGCCAGAACGCCAGCCCTCTCACCTTATGTCAAGCAGTGTTTCACTTTAAAGGTAACTAAAACTTTACATTCTACCATTTACATACACATACCCTCAGTTATTTATCTCTAATATGGTAGCCAGAGAATTGGCATTAAAAATAACTCAGCTGCTTTTGGAAGCCAATTGGGCAAAAGATAGGAAAAGTAAAGTTTTGTTTGTGATTGTTCTCCAGCCATATAAAAAGCTCCATACCCTTAGTCACCTCATGCTCTACCTGTGAGAAGAATTTCTTTAGAAATATATATAAGGGACATTCTGTAGTGACTGGTGTGAAAGTTTGCGCCAAAATTGGTGAATGTTACAGTTGGTTCAATTCACGAAGATGCACCCTAGCCTTTCTTCAAATCTAATATTAAAGGCTTATTTGTTAGTGCTTTCACGGGTAATTTACTTATCTATGTGGACATGTACACACAAACATAATGGCCAATCATGTTGAAGCTTGAGATTTACACTGAAAAATGCTCTGCTTCAAAAAGTGGGGTACATTTTCATTGAATCATCTATAGACTTGTTTTTTTTTGGGTTTCTATAATTAAATGAACAAATAGCTATTTTCAAATTAACTATGGACCAACTCATTAAAATAATCCCTAATACAATGTCTTTTTCTAAATTAAAGTGTGTGACAGTGTTGGTGAGACAGCCATAAATACCTTATTTCTGCCATCTGTACATATGAACTATAAAATAGCATCAAGCTTAATGTGTACTATGAGACATAGGCAAATGAATAGCAAATAAAGAATAATAGCATAAGATGTTGTGACTGGTGGTATGAAAATGAAATTAACCTCAAAAGAAATCTGTTTGTGTTAAAATTAAAAATTATTTGGAGAAATAATCAACTTAGTTGTTATAACTGGCTATTATAGCTATAATTAATTATTTTTACTCTCATATGTGAAATCTCCATTGGTACAATTTTCTTTAAAATGTGCATTATCACAGCTATTATATTGGTTTGACTATCAAGCATAAGTTTTTATTCTGTTTTTCCATCATGGTTGTTGTTTTTTAGACGCCCAATATTTTTTTAAATTTTTAAATTTCATAAAATAATAATGAGAATGTTTGTAATAATAAGAATAGGTCATTAAAGTGATGAAAAATAAAATTTCTCCCTGACTGCATGGAAAAGAAATTAAGGCCTTATCACTGTCACTTAATACTGCACAAAAATACATAATTCAAATCTTTTTGTTCATGAAAACCTCATGTGGGGATTATTACTAATAAATAAAGAATAAATAAAGGAAAGAAAAATTTCAAAAGAATTAGTTAAAATTCGGAGGTAGGAAACGCAAACACTACTTAAACGTGTAAAAGAAATAAAGGATAGAAGATTTCGCACTGGCAGCCAATTGACACGGTGGCTCAGTTGGCAGAGCGTCGGGGCATATACCCGAGGTCGCGAGTTCGATTCCCGCCTGTGGCGAAATTTTTCTTTCCTTCATTTATTCTTTATTTATTACAAAAATACATGTTTAAATGATGAACAATTAGCTAACAACTTAACTTCTAAAAAGATACCATAGTAAGAAAAAGTTTTGAGCTTAGATTACAACTTTCAGATTATTCTTTTGTGTCTGGGCATACTATATGCTTATTGTGTTTACCAGCATAGGGATGAAAATCTTAATTTTATTATTGTAATTTAGTGTTATATGAAAATCAAGAATTGGCCTAGACCTTGTTTTAAAAACATACCCTTTTGTATATTTTAAATTGATAAAAGACATCAAACTAATCAACTTTGCCTATGGAATGCTTATCTAAAATATTGTAATTTTCAAAATAATTCATCAATAAAAAGTGTCGTACCTAGATAAAACTGAGAAAGTATAGTGAGGTTCTTAGCCTCATCCTAAATAAAAAAAAATATCTTGTGATTTGACCATATGTTTTTGATCTTTATTTTAGCTTAGTTTAAGAAACCCACCATACTTCCTCAGTTTGATCTAGGCAGTGACACTTTTTAATTATATTAAAAGTTACAAAATTTTAGATAAGCATTCCATAGGTAAAGTTGATAGTTTGATGCCTTTTATCAATTTAAAACATAAAAAGGGTATGTTTTAAAAACAAGGTCTAGGCCAACTCTTTTGTCACTCTCTGACTTATCTTAGACAGACACACTTACTCACGGCTTTAAATCACTAAAAGGGCCAGAGCTTCACCAAAAATTCCTCAGTCACGTTTGGAAGTTGAAAGGGGAAAAGAATGTGAAATAAATATTGTTAGTGATGGGTCTCCAACGCATCGCCCGAAAATTACTTAAAAAGCCCAAATAACCTATATTAGTCTCTTCTTACCGGACACGCATCACCCGAAAATTACTTAAAAAGCCCAAATTACCTATATTAGTCTCTTCTTAGCGGACACGCATCACCCGAAAATTACTTAAAAAGCCCAAATTACCTATATTAGTCTCTTCTTACCGGACACGCATCACCCGAAAATTACTTAAAAAGCCCAAATAACCTACATTAGTCTCTTCTTACGGGACCCGCACAAGAAGAAATGGGCTAGAGGTAGCTAATGGGCTATTTTAAACCAACACTAGATTAAAATAGACAGAAGTGTGCTAACTTGACGCTAAAAAACCTACAATGAGTCGAGATAAAAACAACAATCTTCCCATGGTGAAAAAATAACTTTCATTGCTTTCTTTTCAAGTAACCATACCAAACAATTTAAAACACTATGAAAATATACTATACTTACTTATAGGGATTAGCTTAGTTTGAAAACAAAAACCTATTTCCTGTGAAATGCGCCATAATGTAAATACAAGGTACTGGCACAGATAATATAATACTATACTAGTACAGATACCCAATCCCATACAACGAAATGTGATGTGCTTAAATACCCTTATTCGGCGGGCTATTTTTTAGTTCCTTATTGTTCGCTAGATGGCGATAAAAACAAAAACCAAATGATAACAAAGCCCGGTATCTTACTCGGCTAATATTAGGAAATGGCGGCTGCGGGGCGCGCGGGGCGGGGGCGCCTCGGTAACACGACACAAGCGAGACAGATTTTATTACTTTATGACTTTCTTTCACTAAATGTTTATTTGCAAATATGGTCAAGGACAAAATCGTCGACAAGGCCAATTGCGTACGAGTATTACATCCGTTTGTAGATATTTTTGCTTGTAATGTTAACAGTGTCGTTGTCGATATTCTTCTCTGCTATGTGTCGGCTTAGAATAGCACTATCCCATTTCTTACCGTAATGGTTCGTAATAGACGGCTAAAGGTATTGGGGCTTTTGGGTGATTTTAAGGCGATTCTGTTGGGGACCCACCATCAAAAATCTTTGTTTTATAATCTTATCCCAACACAAGTTCCAAAAGTGGAGAACGAATTTTTTATTCCTAGGCTCTGGTTCCCCCTTCTAGGGATTTATAGCCAAAAATAAATGTGTGAATAATGAACGATATTCTGTTTATTAAAATAAAATAAACAGAATAAACACATTTATTTATTTAATAACATCGTGCAAGACGTATTCGTGCTGTAGTGGCGGCGTATAATAGCACTACTCCGCATCATTTCGTCAGTGAGATTTTTCTTTCCTTTATTTATTAGTTATTTATAATCCCCACATGAGGTTTAAATGATTTGAGTTGTTTAGTTTGAGGCATAGAACAAAGTTTGTGGCTGGAGCATTTAATTTCATTGATTGGTTGGCGATGTGGTGATAGACCACAAATATTTAATCAAAAAAATGAATCTTCCACAAGCTGACATTCCACAAGCATCTGTGGGTTTGTCGCATTCAAACTTCTGGTTATTACTATACTAAAACGTCAGCTCAAAATGGTATCATTTAATATTATAACATAACATAACATAAACATAAACGTTCACGCCGAATATCCCCGAAAGGGTTGGCAGAGGTACTAATACTTCTGAACATCACGTGACTCTGTCACCTGGTGTTCAGAGTACCCACGTTTTGCATGGACAGTGTACTCACTTGATAGGGGGCAGGCATATCGCCGTTTTGTACGAATACACTGTCACATGACTAAGTACAACTCAGCCATGTGGGTTTCCTCACGATGTTTTCCCTCACCGTTAACAACCACGATAAATTAACCACACATATGTCTTTAGAAAAGACAAATTGGTGTAGGCCCGACCCAGGATTTGAACACTAGTCGTTTGCACGATAACCGAGTGTTCTACCCACTGGTCTATCACGGTTGCTATCACCACAGATAATATAATACTATACTAGTCTATCACTTAATATTATAATACATTATAATTAATTTTACTGGGTTATGTGGCTCGAATGTTAACCCATTTCCAAAATTAATGGTTCTTTTATAATCTATTCTCCACATAAAGCGGCTAATAATTTGAAAATGTTGAAAGTATTATTAGAGAAGTATTAAAAAAAATCTATAGCTGGTTTCAACTGCAATCATAAGGACATTTAACTCCAACTCAAACGTTAGCGCCGAATATCCCCGAACGGGGTCGGCAGTGGTATCAACACTTCCGATATTCACGTGACATTGTCACCGGGTGTTCAGAGTACCCACGTTATGCTCGGACAGTGTACTCACGTGATAGGGGACAGGCCCATCGCCGTATTGTACAAATACAATGTCCCAGGGTTAGAAAACTAGTCGTCTGCAAGATAAGCAGTGTTCTACCCACTGAGCTACTAAGCCGTCATTAAACTACTAATTTTATTTTATCTAGGTACCTACGCGCTACACCTTCAGTACAGAATACTTATCCTATTTGTAAAAAGTATTTATCAATCTTGCGTGATTATTATTATTTCTCATACCGTTGGAGTAACAGAAAATATAAATCTCATTGTTTAATCATCATGCAAAATGCTGTATACCTGGCTGTTTTAAAAAAAAAAACATTATTACATACATAAATATACTTACGACTATAAATCCCTAGAAGGGGTAGCCAAAGCTTCGAAAAAGTCAATCACTGAGTTATTAATATTGATTCAAACGTTCACACCGCAAATCCCCGACGGTAGTGCAGGCAGGGGTACTAACACTAAAAATCAACTTTCTACAACAAAGTACTAACAGATATAAAAATAACATACATACATATACTCACGGCTATAAATCCCAAGAAGGGGTAGCCAGAGCTTCAGAGCTAGAAACTCCTCAGTCACATTTAAAAGTTGATAGGGGAGAAAATGGTATAAATAAATTATCGTTAGTGATGGGCCTCCAAAAATCCCTTAAAAGCCCCAATACCGTAAGTCGCCCCTTACGTTCAGCCATCGGAAGAAATGGGGTAGCGACATTCTAATCCGACACTACACGGCTAAAAAATAGTGATAAGAATTGGAACAAGGTTATTTTTGAGCGATGCGGCAGGAATTAAAATTACATGTATATTCTCACGCCGTTAGTTCACATTGGGATAGTTAGAGACTATCGATCGCCACTTTGTACGGCCATGGCAAACTTGGGACACTTGTCTTTTTAAGCACAGTCTCTTTTTGGTCCAAACGTGTACGCCGAGGTCGTTAAAAAATTAAAATCACTTAAAAAACCCCTATACCCCGTGAGTCGCCTCTTGCAATCACCCACGAGTAGTAATAGGGTAGTGTTATTTTAAGTCGACAAATTATCACCAATTCGATTACTTGGGTGGACGCAAATCAAAACAAGTAAGATACGTCAATAAACACCATCTCAATTTGGCGCCATCTATTGTCAGTAGTTGAAATCACTAAACATTTTAGTTAAATAGACGTAGTTCTACAATAATCATTTGGGAATACAATTTCATAAAAACGAAAATACAGTTTTTTTTATATTTTGCTTCTAATTGTAATAATTTATGTTTTATGGTATTAAGTGACAAAATAAATTACCATGTTATATTTATCTAACTGTCTTTTGGCTTTTTAAACGATTATTAGCCACTTTAAGTTTTTATTTTAAAAGTCGACTATATCTTAACTCCATCTATTGAGCGAAGAGGTAACTAAAAACATTTTGTATGAGATGGTATACCATGGTACTGGTTAAATCAACCTTGTTGTAAATTAACAGATGTTGATGAATTATTAAACTGTTTTAGATCTCAGACAGAAGGGTGTTCGATTCGCAGCTTCCACCAAAAGCAACTCGTCGTTATTAATAATGGAAAATTTGCATCATAAAGGTAAGCATATTTATTTGGACTTACATTCCAAGTACTGCGTCTGCCAGTGCGTGGAGACCACGCACTGGCAGACGCAGTGTGGGGCGCCCTCCAGCCCGCTGGACCGACGACCTAAAGCAGGTGGCCGGGAGTGGTTGGATGAGGCTGGCCGAGGATAGGAAGAGGTGGCGCGCCATGGGAGATGCCTATGTCCAGCAGTGGACGAGTGTGGGCTGATGATGATGATGACATTCCAAGTAATTACACATGGTTGAAGTATTGTTTTCATTATTTTATTACCAGGTAGTGATGAAGAATGTGACTTGGAAGAGGACGAGCTGCATGTGAAAAGACAAATGTCGCAGGATCCACCTTTGGACGAAGAACTTGAGGTTTCTCTTGTTGACCTGCCTTCCAGTTCTTGGGCTCCTGTTGAGCAAGAGTCGTCGTTATCAATAATGGAAAATCTGCATCATAGAGGTAAGTGTATTTATTAAGACTTATATTTAAGTACTTATACATGATTTAAATCTTTTTGTTCATCAAAACCTCATGTGGGCGTTTACCCGAGGTCGCGGGTTCGATCCCCGCCTGTGTCGAAATTTTTCTTTCCTTTATTTATTCTTTAATTATTAGTACTTATACATGATTTGAGTATTGTTCACATTATTTTATTACCAGGTAGTGATGAAGAATGTGACTTGGAAGAGGACGAGCTGCATGTCAAAAGACAAATGTCGCAGGATCCACCTTTGGACGAAGAACTTGAGGTTTCTCTTGTTGACCTGCCTTCCAGTTCTTGGGCTCCTGTTGAGCAAGAGTCGTCGTTATCAATAATGGAAAATCTGCATCATAGAGGTAAGTGTATTTATTAAGACTTATATTTAAGTACTTATACATGATTGAAGTATTGTTTTCATTATTTTATTACCAGGTAGTGATGAAGAATCGGACTTAGAAGACGACGAGCTGCGTATGAAAAGACAGCTGTTGCAGGATACACCTTTGGACGAAGAAGAGGGTGATGTTTCTTTTGCTGACCTGCCTTCCAGTTCTTGGACTCTTGTTGACGAAGCGGAGACAGTTAATAACAGTGAAGGGGTTGCGCTCCTACCATACGAATTTCACCGCTATGAGTGGACAGCGCTCCCTGCACCGGCTATTGAGCCTAGTTCGCGGCGGGAGCAGTTTAACTCTAAGACTGGTCCAACTATTCCTGTGTCAGACCCGTACGAGATCTTTAAGATGATTTGGGACACCGAAATTATGGAAATTATAGTTAACGAAACAAATATTTACGCTCAGCAGCTCGCCCGGGAGAAAATGGATAAGAATGATTTGGGGCCATCCAGTCGTATAACTGAATGGAATGACACCAATATTGATGAGATGTTCGTTTACTTCGCTTTAGTCTTGGCAATGGGGGTATTGGTTAAAACTAAATTACAGGATTATTGGTGTACCGACAATAACATTTTCATTACTCCTGGGTTCAAAGTTTACATGACGTTACGCCGTTTCCAGGCAATAAGTAGTTGCATCCATTTTAACAATAATAAGCTCATGCAAAGACAAAACCTTTCAGCTTCGGAAGCCAAATTATTCAAAATTCAGCCAATCCTAAATCATCTTAATAATCGATTTAGTACAATGTACAATTTATCTCAGGATATTTCGCTAGATGAGTCTTTACTCCAATGGAAAGGATGGTTGAATATTAAGCAATACATACCAAATAAGGCAGCAAAGGTAGGAATTAAGATGTATGCTGTTTGCGAATCACACACTGGTTATCTGTGGCGTTTTAAAATCCAAACCTATAGTAATTCCAATCCTGTAAATCCTTCTGATCCAATGTCCTTCCCCATATCAGCCTTAGTTTTAAATCTTCTGCAAGGTCTTGAATTCAAGGGGCACACTGTTTGGATGGACAATTATTATAACTCGCCCGCCCTTGCTCGAAAACTGAAATCAATTGGGTTTGACTGTGCGGGTACATTGCGTACAAACCGGCAGTTTGTTCCGCCTGAAATCACGAACTTGACTAAAAATGATTTGAAACCGGGACAAATTGCTGGTTTAACCTCTGGAGACATTGATATCCTGGTATGGAGAGATAAAAATCGCGTCGCGACTATCTCTACGTACCACGGGAATCTTGTCTCCAAAAACGGCAAACCCAATGTTGTTGAAGACTACAATGTCTGCATGGGCGGTGTCGATAAAAAGGACCAACTCCTTTCAGCGTACCCCGTTGAGAGGAAAAGAACCAAAGTCTGGTACAAGAAATTGTTCAGGCATCTGTTGAACACCTCCGTAGTTAATGCCTATGTAATCCATCATAGATCCTCAAGATCTAAACTTGAGCATAGATATTTTCGCGAAATGCTTATTAAAAGTATCCTTAAGAACCACCATAACCGTCCTCCTCAGCTTAAACGATCCCGATCCGGATCTCCGATTCCCCCCCCTCCGCCTCCTCGACCTCCAAATCCGCTTGCGAGTTTGTGGGACGTGAGAATCCACACCCCGATGTTGAACGATTTTAAGGTAACGAAGGAAGGGACGCACAGCGCCCGCGCTAGGAAGACGTGCGCGGTGTGCAGAAAACGTGTTAACACGTATTGCCGAGGCTGCAACAAAGCGTGTTGCTTGGGAGTGTGCTTTGCGAAACTGCATGATTAATTAGTTGGTTTTTATTAAATGTAAAAGTAGTTAAACAGTTCCTGTCGTGAGAGAGAGACAATTGTAAGGATAAATTATATTTCTTTTATTGTTGCTATAAATATGGAGAACAGTTTCTTGTCGTGTTTTTCTCTTTACAAAATGTCTACTGTGCTTACCATCTAAGCGATAGTTAATTCAATTTTATTTAACCTTAAGCATTGAATTATTTAATTAAAGTTTTCAAATTTGTATTTAGATTCATAACGTAGGATCTTATCATATATCCCAAACGTCCCAATATACCATTGTTTGATTCGTGACAGCCACATGAGTTTTAGGTTTGCTTTGTTCCGGACACTGAGATTTAATTATATTAGATCAGAATTTCCAAACGTTTTTTTTTTAAATGCTGCCTTCGTGGTCTCGCGGTTAAGCGCTTGGCTTCAAGTACGAAGTTTCACAAAATTAATTTATAGAGTTAGACCCAGTTTGGAAGGATATTGCAGGCTTGAATCACCTGATTATCCGAAAATTAAGATGATTCCGTGCTTCGCAGGACACATTAAGCCGTCGGTCCCGGCTACTATCGTGGTAGTGGTCGTTAGTTTGCCAACCCGCAATTGGCCAGCATAGTAGACTTAGGCCAAATCACCCTATATAGGGTAGGCTCGAGCCCCTTGGTGGGGACATATATGGGCTGAGAAGACTATTTTTATGGGGTTACGTTAAGGATGAAGTTTACAAAACAAGCTATGACACCGTTGAAGACCTAAAAGAAGCCATAGAGTCAATTTTAACGCAAATTCACCACATGAAGATACAAAATGCAATAGTAAGATCGTTACCTAAACGTGTTGAAAATTGTATTGAAAAAAATGGTGGTCACTTCGAACACCTACTTTGAGAAATTAAAGTATGTCAAAACAATGCATTTTATTCATTTTAGACATCATGTTTTATGGAGACATTTACAGCTTAAGACCTACACAATCAATATCAAAATAGAAAAAGTGTAAGTTAATTTTTTCAAAACAACCGGGTTCGATTCCCAAGCTGGGTACAGTTTTTATTTCAAATGTATGAATGCAGTTTTTCTTTTTATCAAAATCGGTGTCATGGTTCCTAATAACGAATTTTCGTATGTCTTATAGTTTCAGACTTTCCCATACTTACCGATTTGAATGAGCCATACTGTATATGGGCTGTTAAGTATTTTTCTAAAAACTCAAAGTAAAATGTTCTAATTGTTTCTCAATCTCACGATAAGCTGTATAAAAATAAGTTATATCTTGCCGTTGTTCTATCTTAGAATTGACTGTTTAAAAAAACGAAGATTTTTTCTACTCGTTACTTATTTTACAAATATTTTACGTTATCTTACAAACAAAATATGTTTTTAAGTTACTTCTTATTTCAAAAGAAACGTAACAAATGAAAATAATGTTTTTTTAATTATACAATAGGAGAGAGACTCATCTACTTATATACTTTGATTAATTGTGCATTTTACTTGAACACGTTCGGTAAGACAAAATACAACAGAAAATATTTTAATCGCACAACTCAAAATTAATATTTACCAAAACACAGTTACAAAAGTAAAAGTACAATTAGCGGTCTTACACTATTCGCGATAGAATGAAACAGATCATAGCGAATCTTTTTTTACCCTGTGTATCTATACTAACTATTGATTAGTTTTAAATTTAGAACTAAGTTATATATGTCGTAGGATGATTTGATGTTTAGGTTTTTTGCAAAAAACCTAGGGATTTTGCAAAAATACGGATAATTAGACAACGGTTATAATATTTTCTAATCTTACTAGGATTTTTGCAAAAAAACTAGTTGGTTTAGTATGACTCCGAAACGAATGTCAAGTTTTTATGAATACTGTTCACTGATTGGTCGATTGCAGTTCCTCATAAACACGTCATCTCTGATTGGTTGTTAATTAAGACGTACTTACTTCATTGTTTCTACCTACATTTAATTTGATTATTATTTTAATTTTAGTTACAAAAAGTTCCTAAGCATAAAAACAGTATTGTCGTTTCCCTTTATAACTCTAGCTATAATACCTCAATGCTACAATTTAAAACGTACTTACTTTATTGTTCCTAGAAGACGTCCGTGGCCGAGTGGATAGGTGACTAGCTTTTCGGTCTGGAGGTTGCGGGTTTGATCCCCGCTGGCTGAGAGCAACATTTATGTGATGAGCATATGTGTATTATATTATATTAAATATATCGCTGAGTTAGTATCCCATCATACAAGTGTTACTTAGTTTGGGGTAACTTGATCTGTGTATGTCCGAACGTGATTGTAATTTTACTCCAACAAAAGAGTAAAAAAAAATAATAATTCCTAGTATCAAATAAGTATTGTCATTTCTTACCCTTTAACTATATGACGTAAAAATAACATAAATAGCGCCATAAATAAAATAAATACATACATATACTCACGGCTGTAAATCCCTAGGAGGGGTAGCCAGAGCTAAGGAATTAGAAATTCCTCAGCCACTTTTTGAAATGATGACTTGGGGAAAAGATGGTAAAAATAAGGGTTGTTGGTGATGGGTCTCCAACCGCATCGCCCAAAAATCCCTTTAAAGCCCCAATACCGTTAGTCGCCTCTTACGTACACCCACCGGAAGAAATGGGGTAGTGCTATTCTAAGCCGACACTACACAACACAGCTATAAAATAAATAATAATAAATAAATAGCTGCAGCCATAATTACTTCGATGTCCATCGCAAGTGGATTGCCAGGCAGCAATGGGCCATTGTGTAAACACCAAGTGATCGTGGCCCACAATAGGCTAGTTGACTAAATTTCAATAATTGCTTAATAATTTAGCTTATTAGGCATTTTATCGAAAAAAAATGTTTATTTATTTTTAATCGAGCGTTTTCATTATAAATTTAGCGTTTTAAAAAACTAATTTCAATTTGGTTCCAAAACGCACAAGACTGTCATGGCGTCTTGAATGACGTCACGCCGTGCGAAACAAACCAAAGAGCGATCGTGTCTTCGTACGTTATAGCTAGTTTTTATCGTTTAAAAGTGAATTTCTCATATTATAAGTACTGTATGGTGCCCCATTGTGATAGCACGACTTTAAAAACGCCAATCAAGTTATTTATATATGTTCCAAACAATGGAGAAATACGGAAAAAGTGGTTAAAACTTGCAAGAAGAGATGATGCTCATACTTTATCAACAGGTTCAAGAATGTATTTTTGTGAAGATCATTTTGATGTATGTATTTCACACAATACAATCTATTACTTTATTCGAGCAAACTAGATGTGTTTTGTAGAATCCATACATACATACATATACTCACGGCTATATTTCCCTAGAAGGGGTAACCAGAGCTAAGGAATTATAAATTCCTCAGCCACTTTTGGAAGCTGAGTGGGGAAAAGATGGTAAAAATAAAGGTTTTTGGTGATGGGTCTCCAACCACATTGCCCAAAAATCCAATAAAAAGCCCCAATACCCTTAGTCGCCTCTTACGACACCCGTGGGTAGAAAGGGGTAGCGACATTCTAAGCCGGCACTACACGGCAAATTGTAGAATCCCTATTTTCTAAATAATAAATACATGAGTTCAGGTTAAGTTGTTTCACTTTTAGAAGTGAACGTTTTATTTTAGTTTTCTAATTAATGTTACAAACATACTCATTTTATTATTCTAGTTGCCAAATGATATGATAAATTACATGGAGTACCATATAAAGGGAACAGTATCACAAGTGCGCATGAAACCAGGTTGTATGCCAAGTAAATTTGGATGTCAAGAAGACACAAGAAAACGAACATGCAGCAGTACAGAACGGCTATATATTCTAAAAAACAAAGAAAGATGATAATAGAAGAGTGTCTGAATGAATCGAAAGAAAGTTGTACTCCAAGTGTTGTATCAATTTTCTTGCAAAATGTACGTCAAAATATTAAATCCTTGTGTACCGAACTGAAATTTCACATAGCATTTATGCTTATAATAAATATTTTATACTTACAAGGAAGTTTTAA
Source organism: Bedellia somnulentella (assembly GCA_963576735.1). Lineage (NCBI taxonomy): Eukaryota > Metazoa > Arthropoda > Insecta > Lepidoptera > Bedelliidae > Bedellia > Bedellia somnulentella. The sequence continues at coordinate 6,889,406 of OY755188.1, forward strand.
CATTGTGAAATTCAGATGAGCAAAAGTCACTGTTCGACGCGAAAAAATTTCCAAGCATAACGGCATCGATTCTGGCCAAATTATACTGTCTGCTTTGCTGAATCCCGATTCCATGGTTAAATCTTTCAAATTATAATCAGCAAAAACTGTATCAACTTGATATTAGTTGTTAAAAACCAAAATTTTATCAAGAACCGGTAGTGATACTCGCAACGTCAAAGACACGATTGGAGTTTCGCACGGCGTGACGTAACGCTTTCTGATTGGTGTTCACTGTCACGTGACTAAAGGTTGCATTTTACGAAATTTATTTTTTAAAAATATTATTAATCTGTAACGTTTTTAATAATTAAAATTGTTTGTTATATTCTCCATAATATAATTAATCATTATAAACCCCTATCTATTATATTTATTCTTAATGGACACAAGCCTATTGTGAATTGCAAAGCGTGGCCCATTACAGGCCATTGTGTACTGGGCGCTTTAGGCGGATTGTGAGTTTTATCGAATCGTTTACGTCGTAGTAAAGTAATCCTTGGTCTCAGGAGTAAAAGCGATACCTGACTACAGACTACTCTGTGGCATCGACAAGTGTTTGTCGAAAATTTAATTTTTAGAATTTTTAATTATAACTAAGATAGATATCGAAAGAATTATCACTGAAAAGAACTCCATTTATTAAGGATAACATATGTTATATAAGGAGTATTGAAGTTTAATAATTATTTCGTGATTATATGGCTTATTCCGTTTATCCACCCTAAAAAATCCTCCCTAAGGCGGATATTCGGAAACGCGTGTCCGTCTATCAACCCTGAACGGGGTGGATATCCGGAATGCATATAATATGGTTCTTCCGATTTTTCACCCCAAGTACAGTAATTTACAGAAACATACACAACACAAAATGGGTCCAAGGAACATCGTAAACATTAAAATACTTAAGATAAACATACCTACTTTCTTACTTACAGTTTGAATAAAAATATCTTACAAACTTAGGGTCTTTTTTCTGTAAATGACTGTACGTAGGCAGGGTAGAAAACCGGAAGAACCATATTATATGCATTCCGGATATCCACCCCGTTCAGGGTGGATAGACGGACACGCGTTTTCTGAATATCCGCCTTAGGGAGGATTTTTTAGGGTGGATAAACGGAATAAGCTGATTATATTAAAGTATTGGTTTGCGCTTGTTTCAACGGTATTTTCAGGCCAGTATTTTTTCTTTATTTCACAATTCACACATTAAAACAATACCTCAGTTTAACTAAATACTGAATAAATGAGTTATATTTCTTCTTATCCACTTATATTTTACAAGATATATTCTTATCATAAAATATAACCTTAAATTAGTCAATAAGTTATCTAGTAAATAAAACTTAGTTCACAATATCAAGTACCATTAGCTTAAAAATAGTTAAAATGCCTACTCGCAGTGAAACTATTAGTAATTTAGAAAAGAAGTTAAATTCAAACCTTTTAGAATTAAAAAAATCTAAAGAAAATACCATAAAATTGTTAGAGGAACGTGAGGATAGTGAGCAAGAAATAAACAATATTATTAAAACCAATTCTTGTTTAAGGAAACAACTTGTTGACTTGGATGCAGAGCTGCAAGATAGCATAGCCCAAAGATTGGCCCTGGAAAGAGATGTTAGTTTGCACCAAAACAGTTATGATTTTCATGGAGTAGCACTGAAAGAAATAGAATTGTTAAAAGCACAACTAGCAGGAGCTGAATTAGAACTACATTCATTAAGAAGTAAGAAAACAGAGGAGAACTCAATTATTCTGCAGCGAATGTATGATAACATTATGGATATGCCAACAATACTGCCCTCCGTTAACTAAAAGGTCGTTAAGCCACATATGGTCGATTTTTAGTTTTAAATGCCATCTTACATAGAAAAAAAAACTCTATCGATCTGGCTTACAGACGTTTTTGCAACGTTTTTAGTTTAGAAGATAGTTTAAGAAAAATAGACGTTAACTACAGTAAATTCTATGTTAAACAATGCTAAAATGACGTTAACTGTAAATACTTAGGTAAATGGTCAGATGCAGCCCTTTACGCCATCCATGCACAAAAACTGTTTTGCACGTTACATAACAAAAACCACATTAACCGAGTTTACTTCACTATAAAACAGTTAGGATCCTATAGCGATATTTATGTCAAGAGTTATTTATTTAGATCACGACGACATACTACACTAAAAAGTTACTTTACTAAAATCCATTACTACACAGACGTTAAACACTCTTAACGGTTTTATTGTGTAGGATGTTTGAAACATAATTATTATATTTACTTTTTTCAAACCCTTTATCGGCTTTTAAATACTCCTTGAAATTAAAAGCTGTATGTATCCTTTACACTAGAAAGACGTTAAGCTACAATACTAAGCTAAAAAGTCACATTTTGATCTCACCACTGATCAGTACGCAGCCAAAAAATGTTTATGTCAATGTAAATATAAAATGAATAGTAAAAATTTCTTTCAAAATAAAAAGATAAATCTTTGTAGCCAAAGTATTTGAAAGAAGAATTAAAATACATCTAGCAACTATATCTTGAGATCTATACAAGATAAGAATGCTTTTCTTAATAAATTTATATGATGATGCACGACATTTTTTGTAAAGCTTATCCTAATCAAGTTGTGTCCTATGAGTTGTACCGAAAACATGTCAATAAAATTAATATATCTTTCACAAGGCTTGGTAATGAAGGATGTGAGACATGTGAGGCTTACGATTTACACAAAATACAGACTTCGCATGATGCAACTGGCCAGCTGGAAGTAGAATGCAGTACTCGCGTAGAATTCGGGAAACATCGTGAGAAATATACAAAAGCAAGACAGCTTTATAGTAACCACAGAACTATTCAGCAGAATAAGAAAAAAATATTTTATACTGCAGATCTAGAAAAAGTTATTATGTTACCGAGAATGGAAACATTCCAATCAGTTATATGTGCTCAGAGACTCGTGGTTTTTAACCAAACCTTTGCGCCCGTAGGAACAATCTCGAATTCGAGCAAATCCATAACTGTTTTATGGAATGATTCAATCTCTGGGAGAAAACAAGAAGACATAATGAGTGCATTTTATGCATTTATTATTCGTCATCGGGATGTCAACAATGTAAATATTTGGGTGGACAACTGTAGTTCGCAAAACAAGAACTGGCTGTTGTTTTCACTGCTTGTTCATTTGGTCAACTCAGATTTGATCTGCACAAACAACATCTCTTTATTTTATTTCGAACCCGGGCACACCTATATGAGATCTGGCCAAGTGCACAAACAAGTAGAACAAGCGATGAAAAAGATGGGCAGGCTGGATGATTTCATAGATTTTACTGAAGCTGTTGCATCCATAAATAATGGAAAAGTATCGGTTGAATACTGTTACCACAAAAATTTTTAAACGTGCCTAATTTTATTTCTGACAGGCGCATTCAAAAGTCAAATCCAAGAGCTTATCTTAAAAACATGGTACAAATATCTTCAAATCCATATGCTTTTACTATTACTTTCCGTACTTCCCCGAAAGGGTTGGATTCACAAAGAAAAGCTGGTATTATAAACAAATTAGGCGCTATAATACCCCCACATAAAATGATATTTTGGAATAATTTGCCAGCTAGTGATTAGTAATCTCTTAGTTTTTTCGCAACATGGAAGTGACAATTACGTTAAAAGACTGAAGTGTTATTTATTTTACATATTAGTTTAATCCAGTTTTTTTGACTTATTAGACTTAAGTAAATGGCTGATATGACTGAGTTCCTAGATTGCCAATAGCAAAAAATATTATTAAAATAACACTATATTACCTCGAATAATGTGATAAATAAATAAGATTTAGTTTTAAGGGGCTATTGTGATAAAATTTCATTTTAAGCGAGATGTTCATTTATTACCTTAAGTCAACCAAAGTTACCGTAAGGTTGAAGTGCAATTGTTTTTCATGTCCAAGTCCATTATATAAAGAAGTATAAGTCTGATACTTAAATTGTATTTTTTATAAACTCTGCTTTATTTAAATAAACAGTTAATTACTGCATTACATTTCTTTTAATAAGTCAACATATCCATCACAAAGTACGTAGCTAAAACACCGTTTTCATTTCAGGTTTCGAGCTTAACTACCTTATAGAGTAGTAATTATAAGATGAAATACCATTGCTAAAAAATAAAATCGTGCTTAAGCCAAAAAACTTATCTATAAAGCAGGTAAACTACTGTAGAGATCTTTTAGTGATGTTTCATATCAATTAACTTAAATAAATACTTAGCTTTACAGTCGTTAAGTATCTTAGCGACCATTTAGCGGAGAAGTTGCAGATAAATTCCAACGTTAACAAATCTAGATACATGTTAACATATAATTCCTACACTAAACAGTCGTTAGGGTATACTTAGTGACCTTTAAGTGAAGTGTTTGAGTAAAGTTTGGATAGAATTTTACACAGCTAAAAAGCCAAAAGGCTTTTTTTTAAATTTAAACCTAGTTTTTAAAAATCATTATTTCGTGATTCGATGGCAAATAAAAAAGCTTTCTATACGTTTTCGTTTTTTTTTAATAAGATAAATAACTGCGAAATAACATTAATTCTAATTTTTTCCCACGTTTTTCGCCCATATCTCAAAACTAGGTTTTGTGGCTTAACGATCTTTTAGTTAACGGAGGGCAGAATAGACTTGACTACTCCATTAAAGGAGGAAAAATCCCTACCAATTGTGAACATAAAAGGTTCCAGAAAGTTAAAAAAGTACCTTAAACTTAAAAGAACTGTAAGAAATCTTGTAAAAAAACTTAATAAACTTAGGTGTAGTCAACATACACACAGTTAATACTAGGATTTATAAACTAAATATGTTACTATATAATTTGACCTTGGGATATAGGCAAAAAATTGTTAATTTTAATATAAATAATTATATTAAGAAACCATTATTGACTAAAAGTACCTTCAAAGAACCTGAACATTCTAAAAAACGTCTAGCTATGTTACTAGCTAGTAATATTGTATACAACAATGTTATTAATTTGAATAACATAACAATTTCATCTGACTTGGATGCAGTTATTAGTACATGTACTAATGTATCTGCAAATTTAGCTTTAAACTAGGTAGTAAGACAAAGGAAAAGGCATACATTTCACTAGTTCATCAGAACATACAGAGCCTTTCCTGCAAACTATTAGAATTAGAGTTATTCATTAATAAGTACAATGCCAAAATACTTTGTTTAACAGAACACTGGTTAAAAGCAGAACAAATGAATTTTAGTTTAAAGAATTACACAGTGGGCAGTTGTTTTAACAGAGAGTCCATAATGTGTGGGGGTAGTATGATACTATTATATGTAGACATTAAATTTAAAGAAAGAAAAGACATCTGTAGACTCTCTGTTGAACAACATGTAGAAATCTCATGCATTGAATTGAGCAAGTATATAATTTTGTGTGTATATCGCCCACCCAAAGGTAACTATGACATCTTTGAAGCAGCGATGGAAGATGCTTTGGGGATGGCTTCCCGCAGCTCCAGAGAGGTTGTAGTTTGTGGGGATTTCAATGTTGACTTGTTGGGTGAGGGTCTAGTAAAGGATTGAATATTGACATTTTTTCAATCATTTAATCTTCTAAATGTATTTAATGAGCCAACCCGAATTACCTCGACCTCTGCAACATGTTTAGATAATATTTATTGCAATTGTGATTACTCCGGTCACTTCCTTTTTGATTGCATTACCTCAGACCACAAGGGTCAATTTATAAATTTAGAATTTACCATCGAAAAGAAAAAGTCAATAGTATGTAGACAGATAACTGAAAAAAAACTTAGCTTATTTGAAAATAATATTAGGTCTAGCATCAGCCCCCCAATGAGAAGCAGTGAATCATTAGAGAATTGTCTTTCATTCATCAATGAGCTAAAAACTGAATTCAACAAAATCTTTAAAACTAAGGTAATACTGTGTAATACAAAATGCTCTTTTGCTGAATGGGCCACCGCTGGAATTAGAATAAGTAGAGATCACCTATATAACATTTATAGAGAAAAGTCCTTTAACTTCAACCAAGATTTTATTATTTATGTCAGAAATTATTCAAAAATTTTCAAAAAAGTTTGTGGTGAAGCTAAATCTAGATGCATAAAACATAAAAATATGAATTCTTCTAACAAGAGTAAGACTGTCTGGAAAATAATTAACAGTGAAACTGGAAAACTAAAGTCCCCACATGATCTCAATTTATTATTAGATAATGAACTGATACAGTCAAAATCACAAATTGCTGACATTTTTGAAAATCATTTTATAAATACCCCCACTCAGACAACAGAGAAATTAAATTCATGTCCCCAGAAAGCTCTTGAGTTGTTGGAACAAAATGTTACCAAAACAACAGCACAGTTTTCTTTCAAGTATGTTGACAGTAATGATATAATTAAAAATTTTAAATTTTAATTATATCATTACTTTATTATTTTAAAACTATTAATCTTAAAAAAACCGAAGACATAACAGGAATGTCAGTTTTCGTCATAAACAGAATAATAAATATAATCGCTCCTCATTTAACGATACTTTTTAATAAATGTATAGATATAGGAGAATTTCCAGACTGTATGAAGTTAAGTAGGCTCATCCCACTACATAAATCAGGAGATAGTCAGGACTTTACCAATTATAGGCCTATTTCTATTTTGCCAGTTCTCAGTAAAGTTTTTGAGAAAATCATGTCCAACCAAATGCTTTCATATTTCAACAATCATAATATATTCCATGACGAGCAATATGGTTTCACCAAAGGTAGGTCTACTGTAGATGCAGGAGTGTCACTAATGAAACATATTTTTTATTCATGGGAAAACTCCCGGGATGCGTTAGGTATATTTTGTGACCTCACAAAAGCTTTTGATTGTGTAAAAAAAGAAATAGCGTTGATTAAACTTAAATATTACGGTTTTGACGAGCAAGCACTGAAATTAATGGCATCATATCTTCATAAAAGAACTTTAAAGGTTGATATTAATGGAACCACGTCGGAAGGATCGGAAATAGAGATGGGCGTTCCTCAAGGTTCTATACTTGGCCCATTACTGTTTCTGATTTACATTAATGATTTACCATTTATGGTACAAAAGTATTCTGAGATAGTTATGTTTGCAGATGACACATCTTTAATATTTAATGTAGCGAGATCCTCTACATCTCTTGACGACGTAAATAAAGCTATCTCACTGGTATTGCATTGGTTTACTGTAAATAACCTAGTTCTGAATGCCAAAAAAACTAAATGTATTAAATTTACTTTACCGAATGTTAGGCAAGTGGAGGCAAATATTGTTATTGACAGTGAAAAAGTAGAATTAGTGAAAGAGACAAAATTCCTAGGGATAATAATCGATTCTAAGTTGCAATGGGGACCTCATATACTAACACTTTATAAAAGGCTGAGCTCAGCAGCGTATGTCGTGCGTAAGATTAGAGAAATAGCAGACATAGAAACAGCTCGCATTGTGTATTTCAGTTATTTTCATAGTATTATGTCGTACGGTATTTTATTATGGGGTAAAGCGGCTGATGTTCATAAAGTTTTTGTCTTACAAAAGAGAGCTATCCGATCTATTTACATGTTGAGGTTGAGGTATTCGTTGCGCGAAAAATTTAAAGAAATTGGCATTTTAACTGTCCCTTGCCAATACATATTTGAGAATTTAATGTATGCCAAAAAGAATATAGGCCAATTTAGTAAAGTTAGTGATAGGCATACTGTTAATACTCGAAATAAGGAGAAACTTAACGTACTGAAGTGGAGACTAAATAAAGTAAGTAACTCCTTTATGGGACTATCCCTGAAAATGTTCAACAAACTTCCTTCTGACATATTGGAATTGCCTGTGGCATCTTTTAAAAAGGCAATAAAAGCCATGCTTTTAAAGAAATCTTACTACAGTGTTCAAGATTTTTTAAACGACAACGATCCAACGCGCACATGACCGTGTCCGTAAAGCTATAAATCTTCCCTCGTTATTCCTAGGAATAATTGTCTGGTGAGGATTTTTCTTCTCACGTTATGTGATTGGTTTTTGTGAAGGACAATTTATTTTAAATATGTCAAACTAGCGTTTGGTTTTGTCGCATAGAAAATCTTTTATAAAGTAAAAACATGTTAATAAACTGAAATTGTACAAACCATGTTTTGAAAAAATGAAAAAATGTGAATGTAAAGAGTTTCTTTGTTGCTTCTTCTCTTTACGAACACCTTCCGAAGCAACGAACTAATGATAAATTTAAAAAATTTGACGTTCAAAAAATGTTAATTTTTAACTTAATTTTGAAAAATAAACTTTTTGACTTTTTTTTTTTTTGACCTACAGATATGTATTGTTTTCATTCTGATGTACGGAACTCAATCATTCCTAAGACGAAATTTCAATTGAAACTCGCAATTCGCCTCGTGTCAAATCGTTAATTTATTGTTAGACTTATTTTCTCAAATACACTAACACCTTTTTTATTAGTTTCAAACACACATGTTAACTCTTGATATAGTTTTCTTAAAAAAACACCCCTTTAAATATGCAAAGTGTGATGTTATATATTTGTTATGATGTGTACTTCTGTATAATGTATGTGACGATGTATTGTATTTAATTTAATTACCTCTTCTTACTAAATAAATAAGTCACAATATATCATTGTTGTTTCTCTTGTATTTAGGTTTAATAAGAGTATTGTTTTCGGGGCTACTTTTACAAAGAATTCTTATTTCATGCTTAGTAATGAAAACCGGGCTATACAAGACGACTTATTACAATAATACCAGTATGTTTAGTACATTACTTTACGATTTTTTTAACTTTATAGTTTGATATGTTTTAAAAACATGTTTTTTAGTTTTTTTTATCTATATTTATTTTTATGTGACGATGTATTTAATTTAATTACCTCTTCTTACTAAATAAATAAGTCACAATATATCATTGTTGTTTCTCTTGTATTTAGGTTTAATAAGAGTATTGTTTTCGGGGCTAATTTTACAAAGAATTCTTATTTCATGCTTAGTAATGAAAACCGTCTATACAAGACGACTTTTTACAATAATACCAGTATGTTTAGTACATTACTTTACGATTTTTTTAACTTTTTAGTTTGATATGCTTTAAAAACATGTTTTTTAGTTTTTTTTATCTATATTTATTTTTAACTTTTTACTACTGAATCATTTGAAATTATTTAATCCTGGCGACCCTAATCAGGACAATTGGATGAAAGTATAAAAATATTGGGCTGTTCCTGATTCTCTATAAGTGTACAAATTTGAATTTAAATCGGTCCGTTTAAAGTGGGTTAAAATCGAGTTTAAAGGAGTTGGTTACATACATACATATAGGTGAAACTAAAATAAGCGTGTTAAAAAAGAAACCATACCAACTACATGTGCCATCTAGTATTTCATATGTAAATTAGTAAGGATTTGGTTTTGGTCACGGGCGCGATGGCTTATTTCATGTATAATTTCGGTGTTTCTCTACCGATTTCAATTATTTTTTTTTCCATTGAATAAGTAATAATGTTAACTTTTTTAAATTAGGGATGAATGAGAGTATTATAAACGTAAGAGTAAACAAATATAATCAGAATGCTCCGAACTGCTAAGCTAAAAGGAGTTACACGTGTTATTGTGAGTCAACCATAAGAGACATATGCTGTTGCGGAATATTTTTTTGACAATTTTATGGAGAACATTCCCGCAATACATGATTTCTATGTTACTTTAACTATTAAGGCTGTAAACGCGACGGAAGCTTAAAAAATGGAGTAATTTCCCTCGTTTTCCCAAAATCCCCCTTTACTACTCTGCTGAAAAGTATACCATAACCTGCCCAGGAGTATAAAGAATAATTGTGCCAAGTTTCGTTAAAATCCGTCGAGTAGTTTTTGTTTCCATAAGGAACATACAAACCGACAGACAGACAAAAATTTTACTGATTGCATTTTTGGCATCAGTATCGATCACTTATCACCCCCGATAGTTATTTTGAAAATATATTTCATGTACAGAATTGACCTCTACAGATTTATTATAAGTATAGAATCTATACTATAGATAATAAAAAGCAAAATTAATAAAAAAAACCTTCTCGAATCGTTACATTTACAAAAACTATTTATTATAATAAGGGGCGGTTTCACCATACTCAGTTAGTTAGTTAAACAGTGTGTTAAATCTTTAAATGGACTGCTAAAGCTGTCGAACGTTGAAAGAATGAATGTTTTCGGTTTCACTCACTTATGTGATTATGGGATTATTCCCTGATTTTCTAATGATCTGACCCGAAGGAAAAAGACACTTAAACATCAATGTTCATTTTAAAGACTGATTAGTTAACGCTTTATTTATGAAAAATTTGAGAAAATAGGCCTACTATAAACTAAACAAATCAGAGTAAAGATGCGATAAAGCCGCTTCTTCAAAAATATTATATTATTAATAAAAAATAATGTTTGACTTAATTTTAACGAAAAGTTATTTAAATTAGGTATGCATGATACAGTTTGAATTTTTCAGACGGGTAGTGGAAGGACCGTCGTCGTATCATCCGTGTATTAGAAAAATATTGATGATTGTCAGATTAATAGAAAATAAGTTAATTACATGGAATAAGGCGTCAATTTCAATATTCTGACAATTTGACCATAATAGTAGAAGAGGCGAAGCGGGGATTTTTGAAGTGACTTGATCGTATCAAATTATTACATGGGGAGAATCCTTGTACCCTTTAATGTACCGCCTACCGAGAATGAACCCTTCATATATATCGGGGTATGCTGAGGGGAATCTGTCAGATTAGTAAAAAAAACAATCCTCTGAAAAACTTGAGCGCGTCAGATTAAGTAAAGGTAGGTTAATTACATTTAAAAGAGTGTATATCTGGAATATCCGACGATTTGGACGTGGCGTTAAGAGATTAGATGGTGAGGAATCTTCAAGCGCTCGATGCGTGTGAAGGCAATGTTTCTGCGATGGTGTTTTGGGTGCAGGCGTTAAGTTTCAACATTGTAATTAAATTAAATTTAAAATGATTAGAATAACGATATCCCTTGCATAAATCGTCAGATTAATATACAGGGTGATTAGGGGGTCGTGGAGCAAGAAAGAAGCATTTAACTTACTTTCTCCTAAGCATCACGATAGGTTAGGACTAACAGTACACCAGCGACTTATTTAAGTTTACAAAAAAAAACTGCGACTATTCGAGATCATGGTCACCCTACTATTTCCCAAGAATTTTTTTGTCAAGTGCATGGACTTAACAATCGTTACAGTAGTTGCAATTGATATGACGATATTGATAGACAGATAAGAAATTTCTTTGATGCCTACTGCGATTACGTCGATTACTTTGTCGTATTTAGAAGGAAAGACGGATAAAAATTTAATTAATTTGTTTTATTTTTAATCTTTGTTTCGTTATTATTTATTGTTATCGTTTATTGACTTTGACGTGTTGTCACATTTATTACTCATAAATTATTAAGTATACTAACAAAGAGTTTGTTATCTAAAAAGGTGTAATATAAAAAGTAGAGTGACCACGCATTTAGAGTCAGTAAATAAAAATAAGTAAATAACGAATCATCTTTGTTTCAATTAAAATAAATACACGTAGCATCGCAATCATTTACTGAGTCAGAAAAAAATGGTTGGGATCACGACCCCGAAATCACCCTGTATAATGGTTATCAGAAATATAAATCGCGTTTATACTGTTAATGGCTGACACACTCGAGTATTTCTATACTCACAACTATAAATCCCTAGAAGGAGTAGCCAGAGCAAAGAAATTAGAAATTCCTCAGCCACTTTTGGAACTTCCGTGAGGAAAAAGATGGTGAAATAAAGGTTGTTGGTGATGGGTCTCCAACCGCATCGCCCAAAAATCCCTCAAAAGCCCCAATACCGTTAGTTGCCTCTTACGTACACCCACCGGAAGAAATGGGGTAGTGCTATTCTAAGCCGACATTACACAGCTTTTTTTTTAAATATACTGCCTCTCCCCCCACTAAAGTGAAAACTTGTAATATACGTTTTCATTTTGAAACCTAAACTATCAAATCCAATAGGTTACTACGATGCTCGAGCAACAGCAAATTTACAATTAAGGCCTCCCCTACTATAATATAAGAGAGTAAGCCAGTAATTAGTTTTCACAAAAAATGTACGGATATAATCTGACGGTTTCTACAACGTAAAAAAGCTAACATTATTGATAAAGTGAGGTACGTGCAGGTGCTGAGAACTATGTAATTCCCACTCCGCGCTTCTTCTGTTTCTCTATTTATCACTCTCTCGCACCGTCCCTTCTTTACTTGGCTTATTCCACTTTTCCCCGTTGACAATCCCCGTCAACGGGGATAAGTGAACTTTTTGTTCACAAATCCCCGTTAACACAAATTGGAGCGTGTAATGGGGATAAGTGAACTAAAAAGTTCATTAATCCCCGTTACGTTAAAAATAAAATAATCATGTAAGAATCAGGTACCTTCTATTTATTATTGGATAAGAACTCACTTATTGATTATTGTTATAATCAGTGATCGGAGTAGGCAGAGCTATTTTATGTACTTGCCATATGAAAGAATAATATGGATACTCCCCGAATCCCGGGATTTCTTTTTTAAGTAGAATAATAATAAAAATCTATTTACGTCTTAGGGAGTAATGAAAGCATACACTTCCTATAATTAAAAGGACGGGTTTAAGGATAATATAATAAATAGATAGAAACTTGATACGTTAAACCACATATATTTTTTTATGTAACAATTTCTTATATTTATACAAAAATCAACAATCATTTAACAACAGGAAGCAAACAAGCGCACTTTGAGAACCGAAGTAATCAAGTGAGACAACATTTAACAGCAAGTAACTTTCGGTAAACAATTGAATTCCAGTGAGAAAGAGACAAAAACAGGTGCGTCACTAGCCACACCCGTGACAGTCCCTGTACGTGTGAGCAAGAGCGCATAATGCAGCGATATCACGACAAGTGTCAGTCAACAAAGCGGCAACGTCACGCGTTTGACAAAAAAATATACCATTTTTTATACTTATTGATAAAAATAATTATAATAATCGAATCCCGGAGTATTAATCGAATCCCGGAGTATTATTCGGAATCCCGTGGAATATCCTTATTAACATCAATGTTTGCGGTCAATGAACCTAAATCGCTCTACCTACTCCGATCAGTGGTTATAATCAAATTAAATAAAATTTAAGCTTGATTACAACACCATTTATACTAAAATCAAAATTTTTACTATTATTTACGTTTCTTCGATAATGATAGAACTGTTAATAACAAAACGTAAGTACAAACTATAAAATAAAATACAGACAGTTACTTTCAAGTAATAACTGATTTTACATTTCTTACTGCCTACAATTACAGTTTAATAGTTAAATTTACTTAACACGCCTAACAAAATCACAGTTTGTTACATGTATTAATTAAAAAAGATACATTAAAATATAACATTCATAACATAATAAAATCACAGATTGTTAATTAAAAATAATATACCTAAGCTTCTTTACAATATGCTATTTGAGCAAGAATACAAAACTAACATAATTAACAAAAAGTGTTAATATTAAAAGGTTTTGAATCACCTAAGCTTCTCTAAGGAGTGCCCAATCGTAATTTCCCCTGTAAAAATTATTTATTATTAAATTTAAATTAATTTATTATTATTATATTATTATTTATATTATTATATATTTATATATTTATTATATATATACATATATTTATTATATTATTATTAATTTTAAATTAAATTTTATTTAATTTGATTATAACAATAATCAATAAGTGAGTTCTTATCCAATAATAAATAGAAGGTACCTGATTCTTACATGATTATTTTATTTTTAACGTAACGGGGATTAATGAACTTTTTAGTTCACTTATCCCCATTACACGCTCCAATTTGTGTTAACGGGGATTTGTGAACAAAAAGTTCACTTATCCCCGTTGACGGGGATTGTCAACGGGGAAAAGTGGAATAAGCCCTTTACTTTCTGCGGCCATGATGCCACCTCAGATATTATATATTTGTGGGAACAGCAAAGATATACTGGCTAGTACACCCTGCTATGTACCTACTTATAAATTGTATTTATGCTTAGTTCGATAAACACTTACATACCGCGATGTAGGAATATGAGTGAGACGCTGCTATCTGCAAGTAAGTCCGCAGTAGTGTCCGCTCTAACATGACTCCCACATTACTCCCCCCTAGTCGATACGACGATAACAAAGCTAGAAGGTACGTATTACCAAGTTCAATGTGAGCAGTGAGGCCGGTGATTACGTGCCTGTAGATGCTCTGCTGAATGAGCTGTGTGGTGAGGTAAGCGAGGAATAGAAGTTGCGGGTAGATTGAGAAATGTAGTAGATGGAAGCGTGTGTTCTTATCGAGGGGTCACCACTGTGGGAACAACAAAATATACTGGCCACTACACCCTCTACCAACTAGGGTTTTCGCTTGAGATTTCTCGCCTCGAGAAATCCACGCCAAATCGAGATGAGAAAAAATACCTCGAGAAGTCAAGAACTCGAGAAATGAAGCGACAAACAAAATTCAAATAAAAATCTCGCAGTTTTTGTCTTCTATCTCAGTGCAAATGATAAAAACTCCGAAACACACGAAAAGATGATAAATTTTGGACACCTTTATTTATATGGTTTCCATGGGGATACCCGTCATGATTTTACCGATTACCAACCTTAATAAATTATTTATCTTAAAGTTGATAGATGACGATAATAATTAAAAGAATTTATTAAAAAGGAATAGTTAATAACCTGCTTTTTATAAATTATTCCTTATAAATAAGTTTGAATTTGTTTTTGGTTGAACTTAATCTCGACTAGCAACAGCGCGAGCGGGACACACTCCTCTAATTCGGGCTCTCGTTCTAGGACGTTTCTCTGCTTGACAGTGTTCAAAAGATTATAAACTTTATTGCAAGGTAATAAATTACATTATTATGTACCATATTTTTGCAAGTGTGCTCTCCTGTTTAGTTAGTACCTTCATGATCCCACCATAAACATTCTGTAAGAAACTGGCCAAGTCACAATGGAGGGCTGCTTGTTTATCTCTAAAAAGTATTGAAATCTAGACCAAGACGTGCCAAAGTTTAAAATTCCTTATTGCGATTTGTTAGTTTTCTTTATATGCTTAGGGCACAAGTACACAAGTATCTCCAGGAATTTAACCAAACTGGTTTGTTTTACCATGGTATACCATTTCATACAAAATGTTTTTAGTTACCTCTACGCTCAATAGCCATCTATCACAGATGTACTAATAAAACCTTAGATAAGTCAAGCGCGCTCATAAGTGGCACTTATAAATAGGGCTAAATGGCTTAACCAACTTTAGTCGCACACTAGCTGCCGTCGCGATCGTTCACTTGTATTGGCGTGTTTGTTTATCAAAATAATCGAGAATGCCGTCGTGTGTGATGAGATTTTGCACAAACTGTAGTCGAAAAACTACTTGAAGTGACGGGATTACTTATCATTCGTAAGTATTATAAATTTTCAACGTTTTAATTATAATTTATAATAAATTAGGTGTAAGGTGTCATAAAATAGAAGAAGTAATGTGCGTGTCAAGCGGTCGTCTTAAGGTCATATTTCACGTCAGTGCAGAAAAAATATGTTTGTCTCTTTTTAGCGCTTGCTATGAAATGTGCTATCTCGCTTACATTTCAAATATATTTCTTGGTGTGTTGTTTGGTTGGATATATTTCTAGTGGTGTGCGTGCATACAACTGCCGCAATCAGTGCCACTCGTAAGCGCGGGTTTCCTCGTATAAAACATATCTAGGTATTTAGTACATCTATGCCATCTATGATATAGTCGTTGAGATATAGTCGACTTTTAAAATAAAAACTTAAAGTGGCTAATTACCGTTTAAAAAGCCAAAAGACAGTTAGATAAATATAACATGGTAATTTATTTTTTCACTTAATACCATAAAACATAAATTATTACAAATATAAGCAAAATATAAAAAAAACTGTATTTTTGTTTTTATGAAATTGTATTTCCAAATGATTATTGTAGAACTACATCTATTTAACTAAAATGTTTATTGATTTCAACTACTGACAATAGATGGCGCCAAAATGAGATGGTGTTTATTGACGTATCTTTCTTAGTCCGGTCGACAAGTCGCAAGAAGTGGAGTTGGGTAGAAAAAGGTAGGAATTTAATGAAACTTGGAGATGTTGTTCAGGGATGGTTAATTAACATTTTGTCAAGTTTTGGACCTCGAGGACCTTGTGCAAAAAGAGGAGGGGTGGGGGGGGAGAACTGCAAAAATCTCGACCTTTCGTCAGTTTTTCGTCAATTACCTTTTTTCCTTACATCCTACGACAAAAGCGATCAGAAACATTTTGTAGTACGTGAAATTATCTACAATTTGAGTACTCACACTGTATGTCAATTCCTTACTGAGATATGGCGCTTCGCAGATTTTTTTTTTCCGAAATTCAGTAAAAATACCTCAATAAAGCAGAAACCAACCTTATTTCTTACTTCACCCTTCATATCCCTTCACCCTTCATATCCCTTCACCCTTTCCCCTTCCCCATGAAATAATTATTGAAAAAAAGTAGTAATATTAATTTCCTTTTGTTGCAGGTATTTGTTGAGTTCACGTTTCAAGAGAGCCTGGTGAATCCGTATTAGTTCAAATTCGAGTGCCTTTCGGAGATGGCGTCAACATCTAGTGGATCAGACTTATGTTTTATTTGTAAAGGAGGAGTTGAAGCTGGTGAACTAAGTGTAGTAAAAGCCAGAGGAGTTACCAGACTGTTGGAGTCCAGTGTGAAACGGAAACTTTCGACAGATGAACAGTTCCTACGAGGGTTGAGTGAAGTGAGAGTGCACAGTGCTTGCCAAAAAAGGTATAAAAATGAGAAATTGATTGCTGCCTTTGCACGTCGAGGATATGACACATCCGAATCTCGTTTTCTTGTACCTACCCGGTCACAAGTTCAAAAATTCGACTTCACCAACGCGTGTTTTCTTTGCGAGGAAGCTATATCTGATGATTACAGAGCTAAGCAGGCAAAGTTACCTTTGGAAAGGCGCAATGTTCCGGTCAAAGTGACTATACCTGAAATGGCTAATAAAATTATAGAAAAGTCGAAAATGCGTGGAGACGAGTGGGGGAAGAAAATAGAAGAACGCATCAGCCAGTTACTCAATTTGAACACTGATTTAGTTGCTGTCAATGCTGAGTATCACCAAAAGTGTCTTAAGAGTTTTTACCATCCACCTAAGTCAGCGCAGAAAAGAGGATTCCGCCCATCGCCGAGTGTTGACGAAGCCATCAGGTGATATTTTCATATATCGACGAGAACAGTGATGAATGCCAATTTTCCATTCAGCAGCTGTTGGAGCTGATTGAGGAAGACAGACGACCACCCAGCAAAACTGTAAAAAGTCATCTTCAGGAGAAATATGGAGACCAAATCATCATTTCAGAATCAAGGAGAGGGCCTGTCGTCAAGAGGGTTGGTGACAAAATTCTGTATGATAACTGGTACTCTAACGAAAAGAAAGGAGACGAACAGGAAGAAAGACTTCGGATTGTGGAGGCAGCTGGAAAAATAATCTTTGAGGACATCCGCGCCAAAGTGTTCAACACAGATGAGTATCCTCCGATTGACAACTACTTGGATAGTGCACGTACTGCGGTTCCAGAGACGCTGCTTCTTCTACTCCACGTCTTGATTTTGACAAACAAACGAGGATCCTTGGACTCTTGGAAAAAGAAATGCCTCGCTCTGGTTCATGCAATCATGATAGCAGTGCGACCTAAATCTTTTCTTTCCTCCATCATGACTGCTGTTTCCGTATTTATCTATAAGAAATTTGGCTCTAAACATCTCCTGCATCTTCTATCTTGCATGGGCTTTTCAGCATCTTACGAAGAATCTAATAGGCTAGAAGGGTCGTACGTATTGCAAGCTAGGCAAGGTGCCAAAATTGTGGAGTCTGCCGTTCCATTCAGTTAGTTTATATTTGACAATGTGGACTTTAATGTTAATACTTTGGATGGACATCATACATTCTACTTCAGATTCAGTGGCTACATCTCCCCGGGAAGCTGTAGCCACTGAATCTGAAGTAGCTCGATTGAAGGTGTTGTGAGCAGCCAAAATCGTTGCTGACGCTGGTACAGTAGATTTGATGTCATACCACCGACCACCCAATGCAGGTCTGAAAACAATTAAAATAGCGAATATCGATATCAGCTATTCACAAGGTGTTGTAGTGTTATAACCTTTATTTCTATGGTATTAAAGCTGACATTAGCATACAGTACTTTTCCTATGTTTAAAGTGCATGACTGCAGTTTTGGCTCATTGTAATTTACATTATTAATTAATTATTTCTTTTTCATCAGTTAGATTCTGGACCTCGCGCGTAGCGCTCATCTTTTCATATTGAGCATATTCAAATAATAGAGATCGGTGTTATTCATAATTAATTGTTCTTCTTAATTTGAAGTCAAGTTTATAAGAGTGTATTTTTTTTTGGTAATAAATAGTTTAGGCGTATTTGTGAGTTTTTTTTAAAAAGACAAACAGGGGCGGCCGTCAAACAATTGGTGTCAGAAGTGGGATGCTGCAGATGTCTTTGGATTGTAGCCAGCATCAAAAAAGACCCCCCAAAACTGTCTCTGATCGACAGTAAGACCTTCCCGCCGGACAGGCATGCATCAGCTCCAATACACCGGGTCCGACGGTAAGCCTCACGAATACTCGTGAGCCCGCGATCATCATCACCAAATCATCATCACCGAGTTCATCACCGAGTCATCGTGGTCGACGGTTAGTCACGTTGTGTACGAGCCCGCACCACAATCGCCGAGTATTCCAGATCTGCTCTTCTCTTCACAACTTTATTCAAGAATTAGTGTTTCTGCGCACACCTTATTACCTAAAGGTGTAATAGTCTAAAAATTAAAAGTGTTATAGTGTTGCAATTACCGGTGTAAGTTTGTGTAGTGTCGCCCTGCGTCAGCAGATTTAACATGCACCTGCACTTCGCTAGCATCGTGTTCCTGTAAGTCTCAAGTAACATTATACATTCCAGCGCATTGTTCCACGAAGAGATTATTTTATTTTTCTATATACTGTTATACTTTTACATTTTATTTCATATTTTTTACAATTTTTGTTGGCCTGAAGTTGCATATCTTTTAAACTTATATTTAAATTTTAAATGCTTACTCCCAAACCAGAGTCTTCAAAAGTAGTTTCGGTAGAAACTTGGGGCTCACCTTGCACCGTAGATACAAAAATTAAGAGCAAAATGTCGGAAAAAATTACCTTAAGTGTCCTCACTAAATTTATTAAGCCTTACCAAGGAGATCGGGAGTCTTTACCGGCATTCCTCGCGAATTGCGAAAATGCAATATCTTTAGCAACTCCAGAACAACAAAACTTTATGGTTAAGTTTATAGTCTCTCAACTAGAAGGCAAAGCGCAGTTGGCTTGTTGCCTTAAAACTTTAGAAAATTGGGCCGAAATCAAACAATTCCTCAGGGCCACCTTTGGTGAAAAAAAACATTCGACGCATTTACTCGTCGAATTACAAGGTTGCAAGCAGCAACCAAATGAAGATATAATGCAATACTCGCTGCGCCTTGAAAGTTGCCTCACTCGTCTACAATCGGACATTCAATTCTCATGTGAGGATAAAATTCAACTACCTGGTAGGTTGGCAGCTATGGAGGATCTTGCCCTCAATACATTTTTATTAGGTATTAACTATAATTTCCAACATATTGTTAGGTGCCGCAACCCGAAAACTATCTGAGGCAATAACACATGCCACAGAAGAGGAAAAGTTATATAATTTAATGAAGTTGTCAGCTAAATCTTTTAAAAGACCTGCTTGTAATATTTGCCATAAAGAAGGTCACAACAGCAATGACTGTTTTAAAAGAAAGGTCAAACCCCAACATTTTAACAATAATTATAGTAGGCCTGCCACTACACCTAATAATTCAAACATTAATAATTCAAATAGTAATAATTTCAAAACATGCTCCTATTGTAAGAATCGTGGGCATTTTATTGAAGAATGCCGTAAGCTTCAATACAAAAATAAGCAAAAGCCGACGCAAAGTTATAACGTTAATCGCAATGTAAATGTTTTGGAGGATATAACTATAAACCCTCAAGATTTAAAAAGAAACGGTTTCGGTCACGTGTCTGCCGAAGCCAAAGCCTCTTTTAAATGACACGAAAAGCATGTTGCCTCTGTCTACCCCTCGTGTCCCTGTTTTTTCTAATGCACGAGTTATTAATAACAGTGTGTCTCAACCTTCACCTTGCGTCTCTGAATTTTTAAACGCGCAAGTTTTACCCAAGGTTTTGCCTCTGTCTACCCCTCGTGTCCCTGATTTCTCCGATGCACGAGTTTTTAACAATAATACTACTCTGTGTAAAAAGTATCGGGAATATGTCAATAAAAAGACCCGCGTAAAAGAGGTCGTTCAAAATTTTTTACTGCATGTTGGTAGCACTGCACTGATTTAGCGCGCAAAATTTAAGCGGGATCTGTCATTTAATTTGTTTTAAACTACATTTTTTGTTGGTCATAGTTTTGAGTCCTCGGCGATTTTTACAATGGAAAATATTGTTGAACAAAGATGCTGCGAAATACCTACGGCGAATCGTGTATATCGAAAACAAGGGCTTATGAATGGTATAAGGCTTTTAAAGAAGGCCGAGAAGTAGTAGTAGACTTGCCTCGTTCTGGTAGACCTTCAACCACTACGACCAAAGAAAACATCGACAGAATCAAGAAGCTAGTGCTCGAAAATCGACGTATGAGTCTGAGACAGTTGGCTTGTGAGGTGAACATATCTTTTAAGTCCGTCCACAACATTCTCATTGACATTTTAGGCATGAAACGCGTCGCCACTCGACTAGTTCCAAAAGAGCTCAATTTTGTTCAAAAAGCGCAGCGAAAGCATGTCGCTGAAGACATGGTTTCCCGAGCTTCTACGGATCCGACCTTTATGAAACGTATAATAACTGGCGACGAGACATGGGTTTATGAGTACGAAATGCAAACAAGCCAACAGTCTTCAGAATGGCGTCTCGAAAACGAGCCGAAACCCAAAAAACCGCAGCAAAGTCGCTCCAAAATCAAGGTGATGCTGACAGTTTTTTTGTGACTACCGTGGTGTGGTTCACTCCGAATTCCTTCCAGAGGGAGGTACAGTGAATAAAGAATATTATTTAGGCGTCATGAAACGTCCAGATTTGTGGCAACACAACTCATGATAATGCACCATCACACACAGCCATTATAGTGAAAGAGTTTTTAGCGAAAAATTCAACAAAAGTTCTCGACCAAGTACCGTATTCACCTGATATGGCTCCGTCTGACTTATTTTTATTTCCCAAGTTAAAATTACCACTTCGAGGAAAACGTTTTGAGTCGATAGAAGCCATAAAAGAAAATTCGCTGAATGAGCTAAAGGCCATACCGCAAATAGCCTATGAAAAATGTATGGAAGACTGCGTGAAGCGGTGGTGGAGATGTTGTATTGCAAGCGATGGGGCCTACTTTGAAGGCGATAAAATAAATTTAGATGAATAAATTGTATTTTTTGTTTTATGGACAAATTCCCGATACTTAGTACACAGAATGTATGTCTCAAGTTTCACCCTGTGTCTCTGATTTTTTACCTGCACAGGTTAAATACAAAACTAATAAGTCTCTGTCTACTCCTCGTCATAAAGCTAACAGCTCTATACGAGCTCATAAAACAAACAAGTGTAAACCCACTTTTTGCGCGTGGGAGCAATTCTCGGAAAAAGATAACAATGCTCTCGAAGTTGTTGTGTCTACGGTCAAAGAATCAACTAAGCCACAGAACGAACAAAGTTCGCAGATGGTCGATCATAAATTAATTAAAAATTCTAATGTTTATTCTCTTTATAAAATAAGCAAATTAAATAACAAAATTTCTTTACCACATGTTTACTTAAAAACGAATTATAATAATGAACCTCTCTGCTTTCTCATCGATACAGGTTTCAATAGTAATTAAACAAACCAATCTTTTCATCACCTACTAAAGTTAAACTTCAAGGTTTAGACGATAGTGACTCTTATTGCGAATCGTTAGGTTAGGTTAGGTTAGGTAGGACTTTAAATTTGATTTTCATTCTATTAGTGACTCAATTAATATTAATTATGACGGTATTTTAGGCACTGATTTTATACAACATTTTAATATAGGTATACAATCTTCTAATAATAAATTAGTTATGAATAAACTTACAATTATTCCATTTTGCTTTAGTAAGTCTTCCTATGTTTTACCTCCGCGTTCAGAAACCATTATAGAGTGTCCCATAACTCAAGAATGGTTCGATAGGTACATGGATATTAGAGAAGCTCTTGTTTTAGACCATTCTATTTCTGAAGGTGTCCATGTCTCTAATTGCATTGTAATAACCATTAAGCCTAACAAAAGAGTAAATGTCTCAGTTCTCAACACTACCGAATCACAAGTTCATATTAACGAATATTATTTAAATTTTATACCTTTCAATTTTCCTGACTCAGTCTCTCAAAATTCGGTTGCAAACATACGTCAATTAAAATCTTATTCGAGCAACAGACAAAATCAAGTCTTAGAAAAAATACGTTGCTCTCACTTAAATCACGAAGAGGAAAAAAATATTTTAGAATGATGTTCTCAATACACTAAAATTTTTTATTTAGAGGGAGAACCATTATCTTTTACTAATGCTATTGAGCATTCTATTAATACTGGGGATGCTGCTCCCATTCACGGTAAAACATATCGTTTTCCAGAGTGCCACAAAACGGAAATGGACACTCAAATTAAGAAAATGTTATAATTCAATATAAAATATAATAATTCACCCTGGAACGCACCAGTATGGGTGGTGCCTAAGAAAATGGACGCCTCAGGCGTTAAGAAGTGGAGGATAGTTATAGACTATCGCCATTTAAACGATATCTCAGTTTCAGAAAGTTATCCTCTTCCACTCATCACTGATATCCTTGACCAGCTTGGTCATTCTAAGTATTTTAGCACGCTTGACTTAGTAAGCGGGTTCCATCAGCTTAAAATGAGTCCCAAGGACGCTCCAAAAACTGGGTTACCGTAAGTACAAATTCTAGCGTCTCAGGTCATTATAAGTTCACCAGGATGCCGTTTGGACTTAAAAACGCACCTGTAACCTTCCAACGACTTATGAATACAGTTCTTTCTGGTCTTCAAGGCCTCCACTGCTATGTATACCTTGATGACTGCAAAATATACTCCCACGACCTTGAATTCCATATTAATAAGCTAAAACTTGTATTTGACAGATTCCGTAAATTTAATCTTAAGTTACAACGAGACAAATGCGAGTTTCTAAGACGTGAAGTCGCTTATTTAGGACACATTATCACCGATAAAGGTGAAATCCCGAAAAGGTCAAGGCCGTTTCTGAATTTCCAGATCCACAAAATAGTAAACAAATAAAATCCTTTCTTGGTCTTGTCGGATACTACCGACGTTTCATCGATAACTTTGCCAAAATTACTAAACCACTTACTTCTTTGTTAAAGAAAGATGCTTCTTTCATTTGGACGCATGACCAAGAAAATGCATTCCAATATCTTAAAAGCAAACTTATTTCTGCTCCGTTACTTCAGTACCCAGATTTTTCTAAACCTTTTATTATAACAACGGATGCCTCTAACTACGCCATTGGTGCAATTATCTTGCAAGGTGATGTTGGTAAAGATAAGCCCATCGCTTATGCTTCCCGTACTTTAAATAAACCAGAAGGCAATTACTCTATTACTTTAAGTGATTTTAATTTTTTTAACGACCTCAGGGTACACATTTGGACCAAAAAGAGACTGTGCTTAAAACAAGTGTCCCAAGTTTGCCAGGGTCGTACAAAGTGGCGATCGATAGTCTCTAACTATCCCAATGTGAACTAACGGCGTGAGAATATATATGTAATTTTAATTCCTGCCGCATCGCTCAAAAATAACCTTGTTCCATTTCTTATCACTATTTTTTAGCCGATTAGTGTCGGCTTAGAATGTCGCTACCCCATTTCTTCCGGTGGGTGAACGTAAGAGGCGACTTACGTTATTAGGGCTTTTGGATTTTTGGAGGCCCATCACTAACGATAATTTGTTTATACCATTTTCTCCCCTATCAACTTTTAAATGTGACTGAGGAGTTTCTAGCTCTGAAGCTCTGGCTACCCCTTCTTGGGATTTATAGCCGTGAGTATATGTATGTGTGTTATTTTTGTATCTGTTAGTACTTTGTTGTAGAAAGTTGATTTTTAGTGTTAGTACCTCTGCCTGCACTACCGTCGGGGATTTGCGGTGTGAACGTTTGAATTAATATTAATAACTCAGTGATTGACTTTTTCGAAGCTTTGGCTACCCCTTCTAGGGATTTGTAGTCGTAAGTATATTTATGTATGTAATAATGTTTTTTTTAAAAACAGCCTGGTATACAGCATTTTGCATTATGTTATGATTAAACAATAAAATTTATATTTTCTGTTACTCCTTTGACTATAGACAGAGTCGTAATACAACGGGAGCGTACCTCTTTTAGAAAGCAATATTTTTCCCTGTAATGTTGCGATCACTAGAAAACAATTACCCCAAAATACTATAATCACCATTCTAAAAGCTACTTTTGAATTTAAAATTGATTACGTCAATTTATTGTTTAATTAAAGGTTTACTGTTTACTATATTATTTCTAAATAATGAATGTATGTGAATGTGGATAAGACCAAAACGATGGTTTTTGAGAGACAGGAAGATGTGACAGAATGCGTGATTGCGATTGATGGTAAGGATGTGGAACAGGTGAAGGAGTTTGTATATCTGGGAAGTTTGTTTACAAGGGATGGAAAATGTGATGAAGACATTGAAAGAAGAGTGAAAAAGGGTAATGCGGTAAATGGAGCAATGAATAGCCTAATGATCAGTCAATCGGTGTCTGAAAAGGCCCGAATGGCTGTGCATGATGCTGTTCTTGTTCCTACGCTTATGTATGGAAGCGAATGTTGGGTGTGGCAGAAGAAGCATGAGAGCAGAGTGAATGCAGTAGAGATGAGGTCCCTCAGAAAAATTTGTAATGTTAGATTGTGTGACCGAGTGAGAAATAGCGTTATTCGTGAAAAGTGTGGTGTGAAAGATGATATTGTAAGAAAGATAGAAAAAGGAATGTTGAGATGGTTTGGGCACATAGAGAGGATGGATGATAGAAAATTGGTAAAAGGGATCTATAGAGCTAGTGTGGATGGTAATGTTAGTAGAGGACGACCACGGAGAACACACTTGGACCAAATTGAGAGTGTGCTCAAAAAGGCTGGCGTCCGAAGTATGAAGAATAAAAGAGCATGTATGAAAAGATTGATGGATGTAAACGAAGCTAGAGAGGTTTGTCAGGATCGTACGAAGTGGCGATCGATAGTCTCTGCCTACCCCAATGGGAATTAATGGCGTGAGTATATGTATGTATGTATGTATGTATATTATTTCCTGCAATCATATAATTATGGCAAATATTTAACACGGCAACTGAAATCCTTTTTAGGCAACTTTCTATTAAGTCACAAAAAAACTAACTTTGCAGTGATTAAATATTTTATCAACTATTAAACTATACAAGCAACAAAATGCTAGGATCAAAAAACTAAAAAAACGGCTGCTACTGAAAGTTATCAAATATATCAAGCGGGATCAGTGTAAAACTGGTTAAGGTATTATAAAACCTAATGTGGCGACTAATATTTCCGAGGGGATATCATACATTCTGCACTGGCAACTATTGGATTTCATTATAAATATACACATCTGGCAGCGATTTTCAGGTAGCTTTAAAACTGAAAATGGGTATTATAATATATTTTTTGGATATTATATTATTTTTTGCAGATTCGTAAATTCTCGAAAAGGCGGCAAATGCGCTCGTGTGTCTGAGCAGTGTGGAGGCTGCGGAGCGGGGGGTTTAGCGCGTTTCTTGCCAATAGCAAGCGGCAAGTTTTTGTGACTATAATATTAAGCAAATTACATATTTTGTGTATTGAAGTAAAAATTAATAAAAATAAAATAAATTAGGTTAGGTCAAAAGTTGCTTCACCCAGACTATTGGGCAGATGCAATTAAGTTAGACAAGGAAAACAAAGGGGGGACGGGGGGCGAAGCCAACCACATGGGGGGCATCGCATTAAAAAACAATTAATCAACACAATTATATTTGTGCTAGGTTAGGTTAGGGTTAGCTTGTGTCCCTTAGAGCGGAAATAGGCACCCCACGAAGCGGGGTGACGTCGACACGCTGTTACTCAAAGTAGGTAGGTTCATTTAAAAGAGGAAAGGTTAATAAAATAGACCAAGAAAAGTTTTATAGCATGTCACAATTTGGTTAATTTAGATCCCAACAATTGTAGCCAAAAGTTTTTTTTTAAGATCTTGTTTGTATTTATTTCAGACCCCATTTTAGAATTTATGAAAGCCTATTTTAACTTTTTTACCCGCCAATAATTTGTCGCCTTAGAAGAAATTCAATTGCCACAAAAGAAAATCACTGCCAGATAAAATTTAAATAAAACCTCAAAACTCATTAAAAAGCCGCCGCTTTCTAGTTAAGATGCTACCTCTAATTAGTCGCCAAAGTAGATTATTTACTATCCATTTTCAGTTTTTTTACGACCCGGATTGATATCAATTTGTCGCCGCGTTAAATACATGCCAATCTATAATAGCTTTTTTCTCCGTGTTGAAAATATCTTCATTACGTTGTTGCTCGGAATCCATTATTGAAACACGTCGCGACGTGTTGCGCGTGCGGTAGCACAAAGGCAACCACGGCCTTATGACTCCTCTAGTTTGTTCTTGACCTTAGGGTAGATATGGGGTAGATTGATACTGACAGTATTATTTGTTTGTATCCTTGTTTCATTTTAGAACAGGGTAAGATATAAAATATGCAGCCTATAGTGTTGAGTGAGTCATAAATCCTAGATGTTTAAATATAAACCAAAACTAACTCAAGGAAGGTAATCTTTGTCGTATGCATAAAAATGTTGGATGTGTAAGAACCTGTGGCACTAAAAATAGTCCGGTACACTCTTCGACGCTACTTATATTTATCATTATGTTCTATTTATTTTATAATGAGTGCACATTTTCTTTCTTTATATGTATCTTCTGACTGCAAAGCAAGTACGTATAATTTAATGTAATGTATGTTGCGACTACATTCCATCTTAACACCTCAACTACTGAACTGAAAACTATTTTTTCAAAAGTTTAAAACTATTTTGGATGTAAATTTAAAATGTAAGCTCTAGCTACCACTTTTTGGGATTTATGGCCGTGAGTATATGAATTTATGTAAAAAATAAGCACTTTTGTTTTCCCTCAAGGGCTTGTGTGGTCCCTCTAGTTGCTGCTCTCGCAGCTGGCATAACTTACCACTATATCGCATTGGAGAGCCATTTAGTCATTCTTTCGTTAAAATAAAAATAAAACATGCCAAAAGCAAACGATCCCACGTCATAGACTAAAGTCTTGTCGATAGCTAGGGCAGTGGTTAGTCTGATTACGTAGTAATCTCTAAAAATAAAATAAATTATATATACTCTACTAATATCACCTATGTTCAATCACTTCCAGATTTTTCCCGAAAATAACTATTTTGACAATATTGTTTACTGTCAGATAATTATTTTCTTTATTTCAAAATTGGCTGTGTGTGAGCCATTAGTTTTCTGCAAGAAGGTTGCTAGTGTTAGGTTGTAGACTTACAATTTATTTAATTTAATTTTCTAAATTTTTGTTAAATTTTAATATGAATGTATTGTTTAATATTGTAAGTGGATAGATAATGTTCTTAATTTATTGACTTTCCTTAATTTGTTTTCTAATATATAATCTTAAATCATTAAAAATCTCTACTTGTAATTTAGACTACTTTCTTTGATACCGCTTTTAAGGAAAATTTGTTATTTCAAAATTTTAAATTTGTGATGCTTGTTCGCAGATGGTGGTATATATTCAGCTCCTGGGGCGATGGGTGGATCATTCTGAAACAAATATTGGAATTGGACACTAAAGACCCATTACCGAAGTCGATATTCATCAATAATTTTGGGGAATTACTTTGAATTTATACCCCTCCGGAGTCACCACCCCCGTCGAGCTACTTTTATCGACGGGCCTCCTGGAGTCGCAGCCCCTTCTTTTGAGCTGTCTTAGCCGACGCGGGCTACCTGAAGTCGTAGCCCCCTTATCGTCGAGCCCCTGGAGTCGCAGCCCCCTTGACGTCGAGCTGCATTTACCGACGGGCTTTCCGGAGTCGCAGCCCCCTTGCCAGTCACGTTAACAGTCCTTGCTGGCGCAGACACCTGCTGGACACGAGCTGGTCCAGCTAAGATCACCCATCGCAGCAGGAGCTGAGCCACTAGCAAGCTGAGTTGTTTTTTTAAATACATATATAAGTTTCGTGAGTTTTTTTGTTAGGTTTTTTATAATTTAGGATATTTTATTTAAAAATAAACATTGTTGTGATATATATATCTTTCATTTATTATCTAAGCTTCTGTTTCCTTCTTTTTTTTCCTTTAGTTATTTCTGGCTTCTGGGTACAACATCCCAGGAGTTAGAAATAACGTTACAGGTTAAACTAATATTCCCATAGATATATTATGCTATACTTACGCATAAATTTATATTCTGTATAAGCCTCAGAATGCATAGTTTGTAAATAATTTAATTAATTTAGTTCCGCCATCTATGACCGATTGGCTACAATCTCTCACACATCACCAACGGTCAGTGTAGGGGGCAGCACCGGGCCGACACCGCAGCGCCAAACTGCTATCCATACTTACTAAAAATATTCTCATTTTTGAACGTAGCAACTTGGTACAAAACGGTTTGTTTCATGAACAATTAAAAAGGTTATTTGGAACTATGGGATTGAAATATAGTATACAGATTGTGTGACATTTCTGTATCTAGAAATTTGAAACTTGATGCGATTTACTGATATAACTACTACAAAAAGGAATATATGAAATTTATCTATCAATTCAAGAGTGGGTATATACTAACGGCTATAAATCCAAAAAAAGTAGCCACAGCTTCAGAGATAGTAATTCTTTATCCACTTTAAGAAGTTCAATGGGGAAAGGTAGTCAAATGGGTCTCCAAATGTAACATCGCCCAATAATCACTTAAAAAGCCTCAATGTTCAATTACAATTACAATTACAACGCCCGCGGGAATATAAATATAAAAAATCAGGAGTTAAGATAGTGTTTTGGTATTTTGGCTGTAAACCGGATGCAAAAAATGCAGTCCACGCGGACGTAATCGCGGGCAAAAAGCATTATATTAAATTTTCATAGCCCCATTCTTTGTATAACTGTCGTGGCCATATCGTAAATTTGAACACATCATGAAGTGATCGATCATTTCATGAAATAGTCGTATTTCATGAAATGATCATCTGTTTATTGGCCACATCGTGATGTGGTTTGGGCAGATCGATGATAAGAAATCGTTTCACGATATGAGCAACTAAACGCGCGGCCTCTTCATGAAATGGTTAAGATTATTTGGTCATATCGTAAAGTTGTGAATTGATTAGGTATTATAGTTAAGTAAAGCACAGGTGTTATATTAGAATCTAATCTTTAATTTTAGTTCACTTTATGGTAACAACTTACGTACACTAAGTTAAGTGTTTAAACAACATAAAATTAAATAGCAACCAATTAATTAGTCTGTGGATTCAAAGATAGATCTAGCTAAGTCCTGCGAGATAATGGGCCGGTTATAAAATTTAGCAAACGTGTTTGACGTCGCGGTCCAGCCAGCTGTTTTGCGAATGGCGTCCAGCGACACGCCAGCAGCGGCGCGGGCGGCGGTGCTGTGAGCACTAAACTTCGTCACGCATGTCTTTGATCCATCTACTGATGGTTTGCGAAGTCACCGGTTTGTATGGACGGTTATAAAAATAGGCGGAAAGACTCATTTTTAATACAGTTGCTCAAAAAGTGGCGTATTGCAAGGACGTATATCGTTCGGGATGTGGGCTATTATACACTCGTGCTTTTTTTGCACTCGCACTAGACGGAGAAAATAAATATTAAAAATACTAAGAGTAAGTGAGACATGACCATATAATTTGCTGTCCCTTACTGCTGGCCAAGCCGGCAAAGTACTTTGCTAAACAAACCGTTTGACATTTTCAAAATAAACAAACCGTTTTTGAAATGAAAAGCAGAAAAATTAAGAATTTCGTTGATTTTTTAGTTAATTATTTATGTGAGATCGGTTCTGGCAATAAATAGAAATATAATTTAACATTAGAAATAATTAAACATTCAATAAAATGGTCAGGTAATTCTCTATCTACGGTGCGTTTTCTTTCCCTACTGTCAAAATAGTGTAGATTATAAAGTAAACAACCATGAAGTTTTTACCAAAAAAAAAACGAAGTAGTTTTTATGTTTCATGCAAATACGTAGGTATATTTCTAAAAAGAAGCTTCTAATTTGTTTGAATATCAGATTTAATTATTTGATTGAATGAGTTAGGTTAGGTATCATTTCATGCATAGATTAAAAAACGTTAGATAGGTCATTTACGAGGAAACCGGCGCTTACGATTGGCACCGATTGCGGCAGATGAACGCACACCACTCGAAATATATCCAAACAACACACCAAGAAATACATTTGAAATGTAGGCGAGATAGCACATCTTAAAGCAAGCGCTAAAAAGAGATAAACATATTTTCTCTGTACCGTCGTGAAATATGACACTAAGACGACCGTTTGACAAAGAATAATGAAGACCTATACGCACAATTTATTATAAATTATAATTAAAACGTTGTAAATTTATAAAACTTACGAATGATTCTAATCTCTAATTTCTCAGCTCTGGCTACCCCTTTTAGGGATTTATAGCCGTGAGTATATGTATGTATGTATGTATGTTACGAATGATAAGTAATCTCATCATTTTAGTAGTTTTTCTACTAAAGTTTGCGCAAAATCTCATCACACACGACGGCATTCTCGATTATTTTGATAAATAAACACGCCAAAACAGGTGAACGATTGCGACGGCAGCTAGTGCGCGACTGAAGTCAGATGAGCCATTTAGCCTACATTTTAAGTGCCACTTATGAGCGCGCATGACTTATCTACGGTTTTTTATTAGTAGATCTAGCATTTCATGTCACTTAATTTCATTTTCATTTCATATTGATAAAAATATTCTACTGTAGACGGCTGTATCCTCCATAGGCATAGTCTCCTCTATCCACCAGAATGGATGAAAAAAAATCCGCACTTATTTGTAATGAAATATACTATTTCAGCATTCCTAAAATTCTCTGTGACATTTAAAATAATCTTCCAAACATCTCGCAGGGCAAATACTAGGTTTATCTGTAAAATAGGGTATAACTATTTTACCTATAAGCCTATTGACCGCAGAAGTTTTGATTAAATCAGAAATATTGATAATTATTTGGGTTTGATTCATGATAATATTACTTGTTTTTAGCAGAGACAGTGTTTGAACTCGCTGGGCTGTACAAAAAGCTTTTTGTTAAATTGACATGAGGGAACCAATTATCAATGAAATCTAAAACGATTTGCGGGTCCATATAGTAATAGATAAACTAGGTCTGCTTTTGAAGATGCCTTTTAGTAACGGAGATGATTGTTCATCTGAACCTATATTATTACCCAAAAGTAGTTATATGGCTGAACAATGGCTATTGAGCGTGCCATACGAAGCTCCACTCTGATACTGCTCGGAAATAATAATCATGCTCGGAAGAAATAGAATCACTGCCGTTTTTGGTACTTCTAAATAATGAATACAATTTTTTGAAACAGTAATACCATTTCAGTTTAAATGTGGTGCCATATTGTTTTACAATGAGGATATCATGAGATGTAATGCTTCTGATGGAATACCTTGCTTTGTGAAGGCTTCCCGGAGACAATACTTGCTGCCAGGGTAGTTTGACTGGGCAGGTGTATCCTGTAATTCGACCGGATAGAATTATATATCACAACTACTTAAGATATTATAATTTTACCTAATAACGGGAACCAAACTTGTGTAGGCCAGTACGGAAAAACAAATATTCCAGTAGATTGTTCATTTATGATCTTTTGAATAATCGCAAAAGGAGGAAAACATTAAAAGTATTTTTTTCCATGTTATGTAAACGCATCTACAGTGAGCGCGTCCGGGTCTGATTTCCAGGATATGTACACCCTACATTTGGCATTGGCCCGGGACGCGAACAGATCTATTTCAAATAAAAGATGTTATTAAAGGAAAGAAAAATTTCGACACTGGCGGGGTTCTTTCCTTTAATAACATCTTTTATTTATGAGTAATAATCCCCACATGAGGAATTCATGTCCAAAAACATTAAATTAGATCTATTTCAAGTTCACCAAATTTATTGATAATTATTTGAAATGAATTTGATAATATTATTTCGGTATCAGGATTAACTTTTCGCGATTCTGTATCCGCTTCTGTATTTTCTTTAGTTTTCTTCGCACCGCTGCCAAATGTTTTTCGTTAATTCGTGTAAATGTGGGAATGGAGAACACAAATGGGTCAATCAAACTATCTGTACCAAATGCACTTGAACATACATATACTCACGCCGTTTATTCCCATTGGGGTAGGCAGAGACTATCGATCGCCACTTCGTACGATCCTGGCAAACCTCTCTTGCTTCGTCTACATCCATCAATCTTTTCATACATGCTCTTTTATTCTTCAGCTATCTTAAGCTATCTCACTGGTATTGCATTTGTTTACTGTAAGTAACCTGGTTCTGAATGCCAAAAAAACTAAATTATTAATTTAATAAGTCAATATTGTTTTTGATAGTGAAAAAGTAGAATTAGTGAAAGAGACAAAATTCCTAGGGATAATAATCGATTCTAAGTTGCAATGGGGACCCCATAAACTTACACTTTCTAAAAGGCTGAGCTCAGCAGCGTGTGCCGTGCGTAAGATTAGAGAAATAGCAGATATAGAAACAGCTCGCATTGTGTATTTCAGTTATTTTCATAGTATTATGTCGTACGGTATTTTATTATGGGGTAAAGCGGCTGATGTTCTTAAAGATTTTGTCTTACAAGAGCGAGCTATCCGATCTATTTACATGTTGAGGTCGAGGTATACGTTGCGCGA
The DNA here is from genome assembly GCA_963576735.1 of Bedellia somnulentella. NCBI lineage: Eukaryota > Metazoa > Arthropoda > Insecta > Lepidoptera > Bedelliidae > Bedellia > Bedellia somnulentella. The sequence continues at coordinate 6,922,827 of OY755188.1, forward strand.
AAAATTTAAAGATATTGGCATTTTAACTGTCCCTTGTCAATACATATTTGAGAATAAAGCATATTGGCCAATTTAGTAAAGTTTGTGATAGGCATACTGTTAACACTCGAAATAAGGACAAAATTAACGTACCGAAGTGGAGACTTAATAAAGTAAGTAACTCCTTTATGGGACTATCCCTCAAAATGTTCAACAAACTTCCTTCTGACATATTGGAATTGCCTGTGGCATCTTCTAAAAAGGCAATTAAAGCAATGCTTTTAAAGAAATCTTACTACAGTGTTCAATATTTTTTAAACGACAAGGACCCAACGCGCACATGACCGTGTCCGTAAAGCTATAAATCTTCCCTCGTCATTCCCAGGAATAATTGTCTGGTGAGGATTTTTCTTCTCACGTTATGTGATTGGTTTTTTGTGATGGACAATTTATTTTCATTATGTCAAACTAGCGTTTTGTCGCATAGAAAATCTTTTATAAAGTAAAAACATGTTAACAAACTGAAATTGTACAAACCATATTTTGAAAAAATGTGAATGTAAAGAGTTTCTTTGTTGCTTCTTCTCTTTACGAACGCCTTCCGAAGCAACGGACTAATGATAAATTTAAAAAAAAGGCCTTTAAAAAAATTATAGTTTTTAACTTAATTTTGAAGAATAAACTTTTTGACTTTTTTTGTACAAAATGGCGAACTATAGTATTCGCCTACCCCAGTCGGTACAAACGATGTGGTTATATGTATATATTAATAAGGTATCTCATTTCATAATAGGATTGTATGATATATGTAAGAATTATTAAGTCACTGAAACTACAGTTACAGTAAAAACATTGATATAATTTAAGGTTTCTAATATTATTTGCCTTTTACAAGTTCAAATATATTAATAATCCTGAAAGAAATTAACATAAACATCACATTTAAATACTTATTTAAATATAAAAAAAAACACATTATTATTAACATGGAATTAAGTTTGTCATGTTAGTTGTAAAACTTGATACTTTAATACGTTAAACATTAATTTAATTTAAGAAACATCACAAGATGATTGTGTGCATAGTTTTGAAAGTAAACAGACATATTCCTTTGTAATAAATTTGTATGTGTTACAAAACAAATTAATATTGCACTAAAATAGGAGCTAAAATTTCATATACATTAATTAACCTTCTACATCAGCCAAATATAACTTACACTAACTGACTATAAATGCCACTGTAATACTGTCGTTTACGACGACAATTAGGTTAAATGTATTCAAATACAACAATAAAATTATCTATTCCATTTATTTTACTAAACTACTTCTAATGTAAATAAGTACATAAAAGAATGAAATTTTAGGGTTATTATGACAAAATTGTGACATAAAAGACGTAGGGTGATAATGATAATATGTGGTCGGATCATTTATGGACAAGATCGGTGTAAAAAGCGGCATTCGTAAAACAATATTAAATTAATTATGACTTCATTTTGTTACAATTAACTTAGTACATTTTTAAAGTATTTTTACAATTGATTGACTTATGATACTTGTGTCCCAAGAGTAGGATCTTTTAATTTGGAAGGTTTGATTGGTACAGGAGCCATATGCATTCGACGCAAGAATAGTATATTCGTGACAATTTGTAAAAGGTGTAGAAAAGCCAGAACAATTATATGCCCTGTACTCTCTGAGTGCGTTCTCGGGTACTTAATTCTTTCAAATGTATATTTTACACAAGTATACTATATTGGTATGAATTAGATGTTCAATAGTTTACTGAATTGGTATAATAAAATGTGAAATATATTTTTTACCCTGTTTAAAGAATCAGAGGACTAAATTGTGGTGCAGAGGGATCGCAGTCAGAATACTTTATTTAACTAATCATACTATGTATACAAATTTGCCTTCACTTACTGAATTGTCATATTCAAAAAATCACATCGTACGGGATATGAAATTTAAATAAGATGCGTAAAACCACAGAGTAAATTTTGTAATAGATAAAAATATGATTAAAACTGCCAGCGCATGCACATGTTCAGCTAATATTTAGAAATGGCTGACGCTTGGATTTTTTTTCTTTAGTTTGAAGGATTTTAAGTATTATGTCAATTGGTTTAAAATATTCTTTGCCTATCCCACCGGATATATGTGTGCTTTGTTACATGGAAAAAAATAATTAATAATTATATAAAACTTTTCAAACTATTTGATCAAAGTTTGGTCGCGTATAAACAACAAGGATAGTTAAGGTGCAAAATATCGACACACAGGTTGCCACTGTGAGTAAAATATTCCAAGGTGGGAGGCAGAAGAAGAATATTGAGCTTTCTACGGATTATCTAATTGGCCGCCAGCCAAAATTATCTTTATCACTTATTAGTAGATGGCTAAGTTTTTTTTTTACAGGACATTTTAGATACTGGCAGGCATTTAGGTGGAAGAACGACTGTGTTTTATTAGATAATGATAGTAGTATCCTAATAAGCGTTTATTTCTCTGATGAAGTGTCGAAATAAATATAGTGATTATTATTGCACATAGGTATGAACGCTGACTTTAAAGTGGTGGTTTTTAGTAACAATAGAACCATTTACCAGAAAAGATCATTTAAACCATATATTTCGTGCAACCGTATGACCTAGTTTATATTATGTGGCACTTCAACACACTGACGAAAATACCGCAACGTATTTTTATAGCGTAATACACACTAAGCCCGCCGCGCGCCGGGCCGCCGACATTGTCTGGCGACATAACCCGGCGGCCTGTGTTGAAAGAATTATGTCTAATCTATGTATGAAAAATAGATCACCAACAAAAAGTTGCCGACATATGTTGACGGCCCGGCGGGCCCAGTGTGTATTGCGCTTAAGGATGGCGAGATATCTATATAACGAAAACTATCATTTGAAATCAAAGCAGAAACAAGATAATAATATGTAATGGTTCCTCTTTAATATTCATTCAAAACTAAATCTTTATTACTTTTCCGCTATTAGCATCTCGCATTATGAACGAAGACAGAGCGAAGAGAACATTACAAACTTTTCAATTGTTACGAAGTAGTTTCAGAATAGTTCGTAAGTTTTTTCAAAACATCTATATCTTTATATATATTAGAGACCGTAGAAGTTATTTCAAGCAGCTATTGTGTGTAGTATACTTTATAATAAAGGGTCTTGGATCTCCATAGACTGTATGTGTTGTCGAATTTCAATAAATAGACTCCTTCAGCAGGGTATGTGTGGGAGCCGGCGTAAACCTGTAAAATAAATTATTTATTACAACATATGAAAATTTAGGTAAGAAGTTTTTATTTAAACTTAATATTTTTTAGATACAGACAGGCGTTCCAATTCCACGTCGGCCTTAAAAGTCTTACGCGTGGTAAATTTATCACGGTTGTTAGCGGTGAGGGACAGCATCGTGAGGAAATCCACATGGCTATGCTTTACTTAGTTATGTGACACTGAAAACCAGTTTTGGTTTTGTGTATACACATACACAAATCAGAAAATACAGATTGTGGGCCCAATTTAGCTTAACCATTTTTAGTTGTAAACTGTTATATTATTGTATGTGCTAAATAGAATCAAATCTTTCTTGCTCTCTTTTCTGACAGTGTATTCGTACAAAACAGCGATAGGCCTGCACTCTATCACGTAAATACACTGTGCACCAAGCACATCGTGAGTACTCTGAATACAAGACGCCGTAGAATGAGGCATATGAGAACGAGTTTGTCTTGGAGAAGTGAGAAACTGACTGCTTAATCAAACGAAAACTGTCAGTATGTCACTTTTTATATGACATACGCGCTTATACACGCCTCATGCTACATATACAGATGACAGTCACACGTGATGTTCATAAGCATTAGTATCTCTGTCACCCCTTCGAGGATATTCGGCGTAAACGTTTAACGTCTTTGAGTTTGATATTTAAACAATCATTGAAAGTGAAAGTCGAAAAAGGTAACCAGAGCTTGAGGCGTACGAGAGCAAGATATAAGGATTAATTTAGAGATTTTTTTCTTCGATCATACATACCAAAGGTTTGCACCGCACGCCAGACATATTCAACGCACAAAAGTGGACCGCGAGAATGACAAGGCTGACAAATATTTATATTTCTACAATTATCGACCTTACCGCATTTTCTTAAGACCTATTATTTATTGCAAGATCTAGCACACGACTGTCAGTGAATCAGTGCTTACCATATAAAAAAACACTGTTTGACCGGATCGTTTTTCGTGCTTTGTTGGCGTATCTTTGGTATACATGATCGAAGTTTTTTTTACAATAAACGGTGCCTTCTGTGTATCAAACTTAGAAGGCATGCGCGCCAACATTCAGTTTTATGATGCTACGGGGGCTGGTCCTCCGAATCGATTGTTTTGAAAGTGAATTTGAGAAGTCAGAAAATAAAGAATGGTTGGTGATGGATGCCGAGCTACATCATGCAGCAATTACTGGAAGCTACAATACTCTCAGCCACCTCCTACTATCACCCGGGAAGAAAAGGGGTAGTGCTATTCGATGCCCACACTATACGGCTGAATATAAAGTGATGGAATTTTGACACTCTTTTATTTTTATTTACAACTGTCAGTATAGTTATATAGATAAATTACATACATGCATACATATACTCACGCCATTAGTTCCCATTGGGGTAGGCAGAGCCAATTGCGTACGATCCTGACAAACCTCTCTAGCTTCGTTTACATCCATCAATCTCATCAAATCATACTACGGACGCCTGCCTTCGTCGTCATTACCATCCATCTCTTTAGATCCCTTTTACCAATTTTCTATCATTCATCTTCTCTATGTGCCCAAACCACCACAACATTCCTTTTTCCATCTTTCTTACTAATATATTAAAAAATAATTCCTTTGTGTAGTGTCGGCTTAGAATGTCACTACCCCTTCCTACCCACGAGTGTTGTAAGAGGCGACTAAGGGCATGGGGATTTTAAGTTGTTTTTCGGCGATATGGTTGGAGACCCATCACCAAAGATACTTTATTACTACCATCTTGTCCCCTATCAACTTCCAAATGTGCCTGAAGAGCTTCTAGCTCTAAGGCTCTAGCTACTTCTTTTTGGGATTTATGGCCGTGAGTATATGCATGCATGCATGCAAATAACATACATACATACGTATACTCACGGCTATAAATCCCTAGAAGGGGTAGCCAGAGCTTAGGAATTGGAAACTCCTCAGCCACTTTTGGAATTTGCATGGGGAAAAGATGGTGAAATAAAGGTTGTTGGTGATGGGTCTCCAACCACATCGCCTAAAAATCCCTTAAAAGCCCCAATACCGTTAGTTGCCTCTTACGTACACCCTCCGGAAGAAATGGGGTAGTGCTATTTTAAGCCGACACTACAGAGCTATGCAAATAAGAAATTAATAATATTAATTCCATACCTCAGTATGACAATCCCTCCTGTAGATAGGAGCAACGATACTGATCGGAGCCTTCACTGACGTCAACGCACTCTTCTCTTGCGCGCCAGAGCCTACTTCCGGATCGCCGTATTCTGGAAGACACGATATTGAGTAGAGATACGTTTGTGGTGAACTATATGCGCATTACGATGTCAATAGTATCGATACTACATACATACATACATATACTCACGGCTATAAATCCCTAGAAGGGGTAGCCAGAGCTAAGGAATTTTGGAAAGTTGAGTAAGGAAAAGATGGTAAAATAAAGGTTGATGGTGATGGGTCTCCAATAGCATCGCCCAAAAATCTCTTAAAAGCTCCAATACCGTTAGTCACCTCTTACGTTCACCCACCGGAAGAAATGGGGTAGTGCTATTCTAAGCCGACACTACACAGCGTAAACAGGTCGATACTAAACCTGGTTATAACCAGGGAGCGATCTAATCGTAATTTGAGTATGATTACCTAGTTTTATATAAGTAACTACCCCTTCTAAGGATTTATAGCCGTGAGTATATGTATGTATGTATATAAGTAACTATTTATGAAATATGATGGGAGGACTTGTGGTTGAAGTCTATATATTTGAATTAAAGATGGGTATGGATAGCTACACATTGCTAAATTAATTACGTGTTCAATAGTCGAGATAAAACAGATGAGGCGACACTGAAACTTCAATAAAAATATAAATGAAATAACTTTGTATTACCAACAAATCCAAGGTTTTTTTTCATTTAGGTACTACTAGTCAAATAACAACAACAAGGATACATATTGTAAAGGATGATATTGAATAGTTGAATAGCATAATTTACTTAATTTTTCAAGCTTTCGTACAAGAGGTCCGATTTCAAATCCCATTTCGGACAAATACTCTGAAAGACCAATATACATTTTTAGCTGGACATACATAAACTTCCCACTTACATTATCTATCTAATGTTTTTAGAACGTTAAAAAAATTAACACGCCGCGAACCTATTATACATGCGTCGATGCAAGTTCTATCAAGAAAATCAACTCAGTATTTTAATGGTGTAAGAAAAAACGATTTTAAAAGTAATATTATCAGCAGAGAGACGGCCATATACCTATGTACCAGAAAATGCTTGAAAAGTAGTCAAATTATTTAGTTATTTATCGCAGGATACTATTTTTCCATGAATATCTATTTTTACAGTATTCTTCCAAAAGCTTTTACAGCTAAATCTTTTACACGATTTAGACTTATCGTTAAATTGTGTAACGCACTGTATAACTGTATTTGTTTTCTAACCATATAATATAATCACCACGACACTGCTCATCACTATATTTAAAAGGCAACTTAGGGTTTCCGGAGATTTTTAAGTGATTGTTGGATGATTATTATCCCCACTTAGCTTCCAAAGTCGCTGAAGATATTATAATACGGAAGCTCTACCTACCCCGTTTTGGAATATATTGATCTCATCTATGGTGGAACTCGATAAAATATTAAAATTAATATTGCATAAGACCTAAATGATACTTATTAGCTTTTTACTAAGCAAGTTTTGCATACGGATAAAATAAGAGACAACAAACCTTCATCACCATAGCCATCATCATCGACATCATCATCATCATCATCAGTCTCTGACACGTGTATTGTGACTTCCGACGTCACCGATTTGCTCCATTCAAAGTACAGACCGAAACCTAGAAAATATATTTCACTGTATTATTGGGTGTTGTCTCATATTTTTTTAATAGCAAACATTTATTTTAAAGACTAGAAGAGAATATTAATCATTATCATAAAATGTACGTTTTGGCCCGTATTAATACAGACATACATTTACCACGGCTATAAATACCTTTAAGAGGTAGCTAGAGCTTAAGAATTAAAATTCTTCACCATTTTTGGAAATTAAGTGGGAAGATGATTGTACAATAAAGATGATGGGTCTCAAACCATGTCGTCTAAAATCACTTAAAACCCCTAATAGCCTAAGTCTCTTCTTAAAACATCGGCGTAAAAAATGGGTCAGTGCTATACTAAGCCGACATTACGAAGCTGTTTTAAAAATGATTTTAACATCTCTCCATGAGCGACAAGCTGGTCAATTATTATTTACAGTAAACTTGTGAGCTGCTGCTGCTTAATTACGGAGACGCAAGTCGGCAACTAACAAATCCATGCAAGTGAATCGGACGGGACGGTGCGTTCGTCGGTTCCAGCCATTAATAACCGCATTTCACGGAAATGGTTCGGATAAAATCGTAATCGTAGTAAAGAGTAAACTTCGAGTCAAAGAAACCCAAAATCGCATATATACCCCATGAAATCCCAACTTACCAATATCGTAGTGGTCAGTAGCAAATTCCCAGCATATCTGCGAAGCGTGCGCATGTGTGGGCACTCTCACTGTGCCCATCTCCCCATGAGCCACAATGAGCTGGCCAATTATTAATTACAGTAAACATGCGAGCTACTAAATCACGGAGGCAAGTGGGAAACAACAAAACAAGGTTGTGGGCATAGGCACCTAAAAATCTCTTGACCATAGTGTTAGTATTATCATGCTATCAGCTGACCATAAAAGTGCGAGGTCGTAGGTCGATTAGGGTATGCCCATCCAGCAGATATGGCTCGATCCGCGCTTGTGGAAAAATAACAAGTACATACAAGTGAATCGAAAAGAATACCCAGAATACCCAATTAAAACCCAACTTACCGATATCGTAGTGGTCGGTGGCAAATTCCCAGCATATCTGTGAAGCGTGCGCATGCGTGGGCACTCTCACTGTGACCGTCTCCCCATGAGCCACGCTGAGCTGACCGCCGTTGGCGCTGGCCGATGACTTGAATTGAGCGATGTCGCTGTGCGTCCACATGCGAGGTTCTTCGAGCGGGGGGAAGATGTCTGAGGGGGAAATAAATTATAAGTTTGGTTCAGAACAGTATGCAAGATGTCATTTTTGGTTAGGACATAAGAGGCTTCATTTAATTGTCTGAAAAGTAAGATTAACTGAGCCACGCTGAGCTGACCATCAGTAGCACTGGCCCAAGACTTGAATAGAGAGATGTTAACGTGCATATACAAAGTGCATCTAGCGAGGGAAAGATGTCGGGAGGGGGGAGCAAAGAAATTATTTAGCCTCAGAACATTATGAAAGATGACATCTTTCATTACCAAAGGGTAAGGACATAAGATTCTTGAAATGATTGTCCGAAAAAGTAAGATTATTCTGTACTGAGCCAGTCTGACCCGACCACCATTAGCACTGGCTAAGGACTTGAATAGAGATATGTCACCGTGCGTCCACATGCAAAGTTCTTCTAGCGGGGGGAAAATGTGTTATAGAAGAACATTATGAAAACTGAAATTTCCAGTAATGACATAAGAGGCTTGAATTGATTTTCTGAAAAGTAAGACGATTTCTTACTTTGGAAGGTATGATCAGTCTCGGCTAATATCAATAGTAGAAGATTTTAACATCTGCCAACTTGATTATAAGGCCTTCGGGAAAAATAATGCCATGATCATATTATTCAATAACATACATACATACATATACTCAAAATAAAGGTTTTTGGTGATGGGTCTCCAACCGCATCGCCCAAAATCCCTTAAAATCCCCAATACCGTTAGTCGCCTCTTACGTACACCCACCGGAAGAAATGGAGTAGTGTTATTCTAAGCCGACACTACACAGCAATTCAATAAGTTCAATATTCAATAAGTTATCGCTCAATAATAGAAAGACAGTTTTGATACATGTATATCAAAATTCATACCATCGTCTGAATCTTCATCTTTCGTTTCATCGCCAACGAAATCTGAGGAGACATCTAGCGTTTTCTCTGACGTTTGTATTGACCTGTAAAGGAAAAAAAATATTTACTTTTACAGTTGTAAATGTGCTATGTGGATACAACTACTCACCATATCTTTTACAAAAAAACGCTGTGATCTACGCTACACTAAAACTAGAGAAAATTAAATTATGAAATACAAATTACCAAAATGTTCCGTTTGGTAATTTGGTAAAATAATAACTTACTTATCAGTATCAACAGTTTCTAATCCAGTATCATTTAAATTGATATCTTTCTGCGATTCCTTTTCTTCAGTATTATCTATGTGTAAATTAGATAGTCTTTGGTCCACAGCAAGTTGCTGGATGTATTGCTGATAGTGCTGGTCCTGTAGCTGTCTGATCAGCACCGCTTGCTGGTCGCAGTTGTCCGGGTACTGCTGTTGCGCGTATTGTAGGAACTGTTCGTACGTTTGGGAGTTCAAGGCGTCTTTTATCCTTTGGCTGGAATATTTAAAAAAGGTTAGGTGACTAAGGAGTGGTATAACGCTATTTCAAAATAATAAAGTTTCATGAACATGGGCTGACTATTTTTACTGCAGCTGTATCAAAATTAAATAGCAATATTAATGCATAATCTTGTCTTTTTGTAGATAGGAGGTCGCGGGTTCGATTCCCGCCTGTGTCGAAATTTTTCTTTCCTTTATTTATTAGTAATAATCTCCACATGAGGTTTTCATGAACAAAAACACTCAAATTAGGTGATGTGTGTTTCAAATATCAACGTTAAAGAGTGCAAACAGTTTTGTGAGAAACTTTTAGTCATATACATAATAAACAGTTATATATTAATTAATCGTTCAAAGTTTAAGCAGCGATACTATATTGTCAGTGTCACTTAAAATTTGAACCTACACTTTTTATCGGGATACTGAGAACATACATATATTCACGGCAATAAATCCCATAAAGGGGTAACCAGAGCTTCAGAGCTACTGTAAAGAAGATTTATGTGTTTATAAACACTAAGTGTAATTTTATGTTTCATTATAGGTCGGTTATTAGGTTCGATGTTCGCAGGAATAAACATAACACCAAAGATATGCTAATTGTTCTGCCAAAAGTAGTTCAACTTTACTTACACATGTTGCTCTTGTGGATCCTGCTGTTTCTGATTTTCAACAATAATTCGTTTTTGTAATTCTTCGTGGGCTCGCTCTTCGTTTTCTTTGTTCAATCTAGAAATAATACATTATGTCATAATTTATCAATCGAAATGATAATCAATGCGCGTAAATTAAATTGGAGCGCCGGTGTGTAATATCAAAAAAAACAACTATTAACTAAAAGCATACGGATGTATACACGGTATGTATCAAATACAGATTTTATTCAAATTTCGGATCAACACAGAGTTTTTCAGTTTTTTCGATTTCACCAGTTGAAAAATTCTGGCGACCCCCTTTTATTATAAAAAGCCAAGGAAATACCTAATAAAATAAAATTAAAAGACTACGTTATTGTTATTTTTCAATTTCGGTAAGTAGTTGTGTTTTTATTGTAGTGATAGAACCTGGCCTGTTTCTTTCAGTCGGTTACCCCAGGAGTAAGATATGCGACCCCCGTAGGGGTCGCGACTGACAGATTGAAAAACACTAGATTGTTATCTTAAACGGCTGGACCGATTATGACGTGACTTTCATGGATAGCTGATATAGAGATATCAAGTGGTGGATCAAGTGGGTTCCGGGTATCGCGGGTTTGATCTCTTCAAAGGGCTACACTTATATATTGAATACAAATCATTATGTCTTTGTTTTAGATAATATTTATACGACGATACTATTTTCCTGTAGAAGGTACATAGGCTTTCTATAATCACGCTGAATTTTAAAAAGGGGTGGATAGTGATTGAAAAACTCTTTAAATCAATAAATCGTACTAAATTCATTAGTCCCCATATCCACGTAGCTATGTTCTGTGACAAACACGGGCATTAATAAAAATAATAATAATAACACTGAGTACTTGCACAGACACAACCAAGCAGCCAAAATCCTGCATCAGGAGCTCGCTCTGAAATACGGACTCTTGCAACAGAGTCTGCCGTATTACAAGTATCTGCCGGAGCCAATCTTAGAAAACGACCGCGCCAAAATCTATTGGGTCCGATCCGTTATCACGGACAGAACTATTCTAGCGAATAAGCCTGACATTGTGGTATGGGATCGGTCGCAATCGAGGGTATTTCTAGTGGATGTCACTATCCCTCATGACGAGGGTCTCGTGAAAGCTGAAACCGAGAAGCGTCGGAAGTATCTCGATCTGGCTCACGAGATCACCGACATGTGGGGTGTGACTTCGACAGAAATAATCCCAATTGTTTTGTCCGCGAATGGGTTAATTCCAACCAGCTTCACGACCAACTTGAGGCGGTTGGATTTCTGTGGCGTGTCGGTTCCAGCACAAATGCAGAAGGCGGTGCTGCTCCATACGGCTCGGATCGTTCGTCGGTTCTTGAACCTGAGTCCTTGACCCCGACCGACTGTGCTCTTGTCGGGGAGTACCGCCGCTCCCATTTAAAATTTATATTTTCTTTTTCGCCCATGGGAGAGGCGAAGAACTATAAGTCATGCCCAAAAGAATAATAATAAAATTCTTTATTGACTAACAATCATAACACACCTTAATACAAAGAATAAAATAAGAAGTTCAGTACAAAAACACGTAGCACAATTGACATTGTGCCATATATATGTGTTTTTTACTATATTTTGAGTTATTATTATAAAAAAAGTATTTTTTGAAATACGAGGAACACATTGTATGTAGCTTATTGTTAAACACACCAAACTATTTACAATTAATTGCTAAGGACACAAGGGGATTTACCCCATTTTCGGCGGTGACCTATATCCGAGCATAATGTATTATGCTCATGCTTAAGGACATACAAAGGATTACTTCGCATTATTCATGGTTTATTAAATTATTGTAAAACAAATTAACATATATGGACATTAAACACACAGATCAAGTGAGCCCTTAGAAAAGTACAAACATGACGTGTGGTAAGGTAATGGTAATATCAAACAATATATAATACAGATACTAATATAGCTGTAATCGTACCTAGTGAACAAGGACAACTAATGGTTTTCTCTAATTTTCGATAATTTCACGAGAATATCGTAAGAAAATTAATAAGTAAGGGATATAATACAAGCTATCTTAATTCCAATTTTCATCCACTTGGGTCTAATACAAACTTTTTAAACGCTATCAATTTATTAATACATACATACACAGTTTTGCGTCTGGTGCGAATGTTTGTGAATATTATCCGTAGTAACACCACGCTGCTCAATTAAAACTCATTTATCACGTCTGATAAAGGCAAAGGAAAACAGTTTTAGGAAACCCTGATGACGTGATCTTAAATTAGTCATTTGATTATGTATTAATACTATCGATTGAAGATAAAGAATACTTGTATGACAATTATCCCAAATAAGCTGTAGATGAATAACAAAACCAACAAAAAAAATATGGAAGTTAATTAGGGGAATCGAGGTATATACTATGATATTATATAAGATTCAAATAAGAGATGTAACAATAGTTTGCACAACTATTCGGTGTTTAGCCGATCTTAATACATACACTACAATATAGTATATAGTGACTATATATACACTACAGAAGAGCCATAGCGTATAATACTATTATAATTACAATGTAAAATAATTGAACTTCCTTCCATTTTTGAGTGGCAGACGCCATTTAACGATCCATTATATCATGAGACCTTCAGAGCACGATGCGCTCACCAGGTATGTCGAGGTCACGACCTTCGGGTCAGCCTTATAAATCAATACACGCTTATCAATTGCATTTACTATTAAATTATCTATACTCATTTTATTATAATACTACTTGAAAACGTTTAGATGAGGCAAAGGTTAAACGTCTTAGAGGGTTGGCCCTGTGCAGTGATTGAATGTCAGCGCGGTTTGGAAAACCTCCCATCAATGCTGCCTATTTTAGATAAGGCTGCAAATATCTTATATATTTGATGAGTTAACATAATCTATCAACTAAACCGAAGCGAATTACTAGTTTTATTTGTTTTAGTTTAGAATGACGGATTGAATGTTTGGGTACTTCTTTTAATATATAAGAATGAATAATTGATTCCTTTAGCAATACAATTTAAAACTACTTTCTATATTTGGCTGTTTTTGTTAAATAAGTTGTAAAAACTACTATCGAATGAAGCGGGGCGGAACAGGCAGCAAATAAACGATAAGGTACATTATTAAAGAAGGCATGTGAATAACCATGTAATAAAAGCAGTACTTTGCTTGGAATAAAGTGATTAAAGAAGATGGGATTTAGTGATATTCGAGCCTTGTTTAGTTACAAATTGTATTCGAAAGAATTATAATCAAAAACTAAGTCTTCAAGTAAGATTATTAAATATAATTTAAATCTTTTTGTTCATGAAAACCTCATGTGGGGATTATTACTAATAAATAAAGAATAAATAAAGGAAAGAAAAATTTCGACACAGGCGGGATTCGAACCCGCGACCTCGGGTATACGCCCCCGTCGCTCTTGCCAATTGAGCTACCGTGTCAATGGCTGCCAGCGCGAAATTCTTCTATCCTTTATTTCTTTTACACGTTTTAGTAGTGTTTGCGTTTCCTACCTCCGAATTTTTTACTAATTCGGAAGGCCACTTGTCTATCTTTTCAGATAGAATGCAAATGTTGAAAACGCCTAACTATCACATAATTTAAATCTTTTTGTTCATGAAAACCTCATGTGGGGATTATTACTAATAAATAAAGGAAAGAAAAATTTCGACACAGGCGGGATTCGAACCCGCGACCTCGGGTATACGCCCCCGTCGCTCTTGCCAATTGAGCTACCGTGTCAATGGCTGCCAGCGCGAAATTCTTCTTTTACACGTTTTAGTAGTGTTCCCCGTCAATTGCGCTACCGTGTCAATGGCTGCCAGCGCGAAATTAGGAAATGCATGTGTCGAAATTTTTCTTTCCTTTATTTATTCTTTATTTATTAGTAATAATCCCCACATGAGGTTTTCATGAACAAAAGGATTTAAATTATGTGATAGTTAGACGTTTTCAACATTTGCATTCTATCTGAAAAGATAGACAAGTGGCCTTCCGAATTAGTAAAAAAAATCGGAGGTAGGAAACGCAAACACTACTAAAACGTGTAAAAGAAATAAAAGATAGAAGAATTTCGCGCTGGCAGCCATTGACACGGTAGCTCAATTGGCAAGAGCGACGGGGGCGTATACCCGAGGTCGCGGGTTCGAATCCCGCCTGTGTCGAAATTGTTCATTCCTTTATTTATTCTTTATTTATCATTAAATATAACTTTTACCTTACAAAACTTTATCATAGGGCTGCCCCCTATCATGTGAGTACACTGTCCAAGCAAAACGTGGGTACTCTCAACACCAGGTGACAATGCCAACACCTTTGGGGATATATGGCGTGAACGTTTGAGTTGAGTGTCGCAAAAGTTGAATATTTCTCCGTTACATGTTAAACGTTCCTTAATAAAGTAGTAAATAAAAACGAGCAGAACGCAATATTAATTAATTCATACCTTTTGTTTAATCTTTTAATTGAGAAATTATTTAAATTTTGGAATTTAACTTTCAAATAACTTTTCGTGTCTGTGTCTTGTTGTAAGTTGTATTATTCATGGGAAAACATCGCAAATTTAATTTATTTGTTGTACTACCTATAACTATTGATAATTCATAAGGTATTTGTAAATTAATGCTTGAAATCAGGTCACTCAGTAACAATAGATACATTCTTATATTTTCTGGTATTTATCTTTTTTTTTATTATCATAGTATAATATTATTTATTTTATATTATAAGTATTTAAGAGTGACATTGATAAAAACAAAAATACGTAGCAAATCGTGACTATCAAAATTAGTGGCCATTTAACTATCGACCTTGTTAATAAAATATTGTTTACTTAAGTCTAAGTTTCTTTTTGTAAAATTTTAATACATAAGAGTACAATATATATATATATATAACCTCAGATAAAATTGTATTTATATGCAACAGTGACACTGCGCTACGCAACAGTAAAATGAAATAATTGAAATTACCTATGGGTTAACTAGCGTTCCTACTCAGGTTATTCGATTTGAATTTGGTGTCGTACAAATCGTGGACAAATGTCGTTCCTCTTTGATAGCTTAAACTAAATAATTTTTAACGCATAAATGGGCAGCGTTTTAATTTTCTAGAATGCTTTCCATAACAAATTGATTTTTAGTTCAAAAAGTCATAGATTTTGCTTTTATATTTTCAGCTTCAGGCTCGCGAGTGACATGAATGCACTGCCCAATAAAAGTCGATCATTTTAATACTAGCATGGCTAGCCCAAGCTAGCTTTTAACTCAATATCGCGTGGTATAAAACCGCCATCTCTTTGGCACTTACATAGAATCATTTACTTGTATCTCATTCTAACCGAAAAACACAATAAAATAACGCTTATGCTAGGTCTTCTGGTACCAAAATCAAGTGATGTTCCAAAGAATACCCCAACTAACTCTTCATAGTTATGCAGCGCAAACAATATGTCTATTGAAGAACTAACAAAATATAATATTCACTGACCGATGGATTTCATTAAAATGTATCCAGCACAAAGCTCCATTGAAGTGGTCATTGTGATAACATTCTGATAACTAATTAAAACTACTCATCAAACCTGATATTAGATAACTGGTGTAGATAATAACAATGTACATATTTATCCGAGCTCAGGGAACTAGCCAGCTGGGTACCACATGCCAGAAATTTGAATTCTACGCAGAACCGCTATTAATATCATGAATATGGATTCTGATTCCTCACTTTTTGATATTATTTATAAATATTTGTTATTGGAGCAAAACATTAAGTAAATTATAGTCACCCCTCCTAGACTTTTTTGCACAATGGTCAAGTCAAGGACCTACAGGGAATTCTTATGAGGAGCTACTAAGAAAAATAAATCACTGCTAAACAATAACGCCCTACATAATTGCTCATGATAATACAATTTTGTAGCAATGAAAAGATGCAAGTTACAAAGTAATGGAATGAAACTTCTCTCTTTTCATGGCAGTATTTGTGTGATGCTGACCTAGTTAAACACATACAAGAACCCAGAATTTATTACTACAGTTAACCATCGGCAAAAGGCAAAAAACATCCGACTGGTAGATATAGGCCTCCTCAGAACTTTCTACAACAACTGTTCCTGTGATGCCCCTATCTATTGGTTTCTATTTAATTATTCTAGTTGTCTGGATTACTTCTATATTGGTCTATCCTACTAATTTTGATACAAAAAGAATATGTTTTGTTATCTGTATCATTTCTAACACAATCCAGAATTGTATTAAGAATAAGTCATAGTGAAAGATGAATTCAAATAAAATAACAACAAACCATGCAAAGTTTTTAAAATAATAAACATAATATGAGTCCCAAGTGTCGGTGCTTTGCTGTGTAGTGTCGGCTTAGAATATCACTACCCCATTTCTTCCGGTGGGTGTATGTAAGAGGCGACTAACGGTATTGGTGCTTTTAAGTGATTTTTGGGCTTTGCGGTTGGAGACCCATCACCAACAACCTTTATTTTTACCATCTTTTCCCCACTATCATTTCCAAAAGTGGCTGAGGAATTTATAATTCCTTGGCTCTGGCTACCCCTTCTAGGGAATTACAGCCGTAAGTATATATATGTATGTATGTATGAGTCCCAAGTGTTGCAACAAACTAATGTTTATGTAATGATCTAACACTATTATTACATTTTAAATACACAACTTGTTATTATGTACTCACTCTTTTAGTTTTTTGTTTTCTAAATCTTTTTGTATTGCTTCTATGTATGGTTTGAACAATGGACACAGTCTGAAAGAGAAATAAACAAACATACAGTCTATAATTGCAAATTAAACATAACAACAAATACATTTAAGGCTTCTTTAACAGAAATTGTTTACAAGAATCTTAATTCATAAATACAGCATGATCAATTGTCTATTACAAAAGAATAGAATAAGGTACTTAGTTAAAAGATGGATGTTAAACTTAATTTCATATTACCACATTATGAATTACAACCCTGGCTTAGAATAATGCTACCCTATTTCTTCTGGTGGATGTACATAAGAGGAGACTAATGGTATTAACGCAACTTCCAAGAGTGGCTGAGGAATTTCCAATTCCCTAGCTCTGGCTACCCCTTCAAGGTATTTATAGCCATAAGTATTTGTATGTATGATGTGATTTTATAAGGCCTCTCTATATGATGTCATTAGGCTTTTTAAGTTCAGTGACATAAAATAAGCTGAGTTTTGTTGCATATAATATTTTTTTTGTGTCTCCTTAAGACATGATACACATCATCAGTAAGACTAGCCAACTAGAGTAATATCCAAATTCTACTCCAGCAGATCTAAAATGTTTTGCCTAAGAAATTTCTTCAAAAGTTTGTATTAGAGTTATTATAAAATATTATTACTGTGGATTTTTTCCCCACTCAACTTCCAAAAGTGGCTGAGGAATTAATAATTCCTTAGCTCTGGCTACCCCTTCTAGGGAAATATAGCCGTGAGTATATGTATGTATGTATGTATATGGATTTTTAATAAAATAGTCACACCCTACACTTATTATAGAATTAAAATTATACAACCTACCTACCCTGGCTTACTAAAGCTATCCCTGAATAGGTTAGGTTGTGCATAGAGGGCTGTGATGAGGAAGAACTCTTAGGATAATTTAGATGACATAGAAAGAACAGCTGTCAATTGTGTTCTGAATAATATTGTAGTGAAACATTTTTATGCAAAATCTATACCATTTCTTTTATAGACAGTATAGAAAATATTTTAGAAATTCCATCAATCACATTACTTAAAAACATGTAAAATCTAAAGTTACCTGTCTAAAGTATGTATAAACCCAGCCATTGCCTGTATCTGTGTAATTTGACCTAGGGCTTGCCATGCTGCTCGTCTGTCACGGCCTATTACATCCAGCACTCCAAGGGGCGACGCTGAGGATGTATCTAAGGGTCCATGAGATGCTTGCTGGGTGTAGGCTACCAGTTTCAACCGGTCTTCATAACTAAGGTGGACAGCTTTACCATCTTTATCTAAAACGATATCGCACATATAAGAACACTATAATTAATATAATAACTTTGAATTATATTCTTTTAATTCACAATTTATACGACAATAACTGAGCAATATATAAAAATATACCTTTATAAAAGGTAAGTCCATGTTTGTACACCTCTTTGAGGGGCAAACCCCATTTTCTTTCTTCACTTTGTAGGATACCTTGATCGGTTTCCAGTGTAACTTTTTCCGGGTTTATTTTACTTTCAGGCAATTTCGACATTACTATGTTTAAGTGTGTTTTTACTGAAGATATACGTAAAATATTTCATGAACTAACGTCCGACTTCCCGAATTAAAACATAGAATTTGACAGAATGACTTGACTTGACTTAGAGTTGACAGTATAACTGACATTTGTAATTTGTGGCGCTTTCTGTCGTTTTGATTCTGTTCAGACTCCAATCGCTCGCTTCGTTAATATTCCGTATCCGCATGTTAGAAAGTTACACGAGCGCACTTCAAGCTGGAGAATCGCACAGCTAATATAGGTAGGTTGAAACTTTGAAATGGGAAAGGCCTGAAAATTTGGCTTTTAATAGCTATTGTTTAGAGGAAAAGCAAAGTATATCAGGTTTATAACTCGAAATATTTAATAAAAATAGCAGTGAATAGCATATATTTATGTATGTTCTTGAGAGTACGTTGTCTTAGTAACTTGGTGGGAAAAAGCAATTCCTCTTTTGCTAAGAGACATAGGTTCAAATTTTGAATGGGGCTTACAACAATGTACTTATAATTTCCAAAATCATATGCGTAGTTAATGTATCAAGCTTAATAACAGTAAGGTAACAGTCTTTCATAATAAAACGACTTGCAAAGATCAGAGTGTTCAACTCCAATGTCCAGTAAGTCCTCTTGTACGGATGCGAGACATGGCTCGTTAAGAATGAAGTATTAAGCAAGCTACAGGTCTCCGTGAACAAATGTTTACGACACATATAATATATTTGGGAATCTGCTGGCCACGAACCATGTGGAATCTAACGTAAGGCTGTGGGAGGGCACCAAGCAGAACTCTCTGCGTCAGTGCGTACGCACTGCTGACGACCTTTAAGGTAAGATTCGAACCAATTGGTGACTGTCGGAGATACGTTAAGAGATCGTAAAATGCTCAGAAGTATATCAAGATCCACACTATCCGTAGGTTATCACCGGTCTGATGACAGTGATATAAAGCCAGTGTGTGATTCTCGGTTTTAGTCCCCAGTTCTTACCCAAGATTCTTTTACATTGCCAAAGGGTTGCGCTGGCTTTTTTTATTACCTTTTCTAAGTGTGGTTTCCAGTTTAGTTTATCATCTAGGGTGATTCCTAGATATTTTACTGTTTTGGATAAAGTAAGTTGCGTGCCAAACAACTTAGGAGGGTCAAACGGCGGTAGTTTCCGTTTGCGAGTAAAGAGAATTAGTTCAGTCTTCTTAGGATTGACGTGTAGGTCAAAATCTTTACACCATTTTTCAACCACCCTCAAAGCGTGACCCATTTGATTGCAGAGGGTGTTCGCATGGTTTCCGTTTATGAGAATAGTGAGGTCGTCTGCATAGCCAATAGTTAGGTAGCCTTGCATGTTTAGTCTTTTAATGAGTGAGTCGACCAATATGTTCCAGAGCAGTGGGGATAAAACACCTCCTTGAGGACAACCCCTTGTCACTACCGCTCTGTTGGTGTCATTAACAGTTATTTGTACCGCTCTGAGTTTCAACATGTTTACTATCCAGCCCCGCAGTGTGGGATTAACATGGATTTTTTCCAGGGCTCTATTGATGCTTGGGATATTAGTTTTATCGAAGGCACCTTCAATGTCTATGAAGGTGCATAATGAGGACAACTTAGTGCTGAGAGCACACTCAATTTTGGAAACAACTCTGTGGAGAGCTGTTTCGGTTGATTTGTCCTTCGTGTAGGTATGCTGATGAGTATGTAGGGGCTTATTTGTTAATATCTCCTCTCTAATGAACCTGTCACAGAGTCTCTCTAGTGTTTTTAAGAGAAAAGAAGTTAGGCTAATGGGTCTAAAGGATTTGGGGTCTGTATAGTCAGATTTTCCAGGTTTGGGAATGAAGGTCACTTTAACCTCCCGCCATGGAAGGGGGGTATATCAGTGCGCCATGCACGATTGGTAAAGTTTCACCAACCACGGGGTGATGATATCTCTGGCCCACTGTAGTAGTGCCGGAATTAAAAAAAAAAAAAAAAAAAAAGTTTATTTCAGATCAAACACAACTTAACAATTACTACATAAAGCCTACTCCCTAAAAAAGGGCAAAGCCCTGTAAACTTAGGATAAGTAGTAAACTAATAATACATATTGGCGTAAGTTACATGACAGAAACAAGTAAAATTAAAAACATTAAGTTAAAAATTAAAATCTAAAGTTAAAAACTAAAATTAAAAAACAATATTAGAAACAATATAAAAATGTTTACAGAATATGTAAGTGCATTTGGGCTTGTATGTGTGTGTGCGTGTTTGTGTGTGTGTGTGTGTGTGTGTGTGTGTGTGTGCGTGTGTATGTATGTGTCTATGCATATGTGTTTGATTCAGTGCGAGACTGATATACACATGTACATAGATACAATACACATACGTACATATATATATCCACATATATACATGTGGTCCAAGAATAAGTTATGATTATTTATTTATTTATTTAACTACTTTCAGCAAATATTCAGTTTCATCGTAAGTTAATTTACTGAGCCATTCCCTTACTCTGAATTTACAGTCGTAGTTATTTAATCCATAAATTTGCAAAAGCCTATTAGAATAATTGTACAAATGTGGACCCAAAAACAGGAAAGACCTATGGCTGAAAAAGGTATTAAATTTCTTTTTTGCGCAAACTAAATCTGATCTTCGCTTAGTCAACACCTCTGTATTGAATGGCGTAATCATGTGCTGTTGTTGGATAACTGAAAGAACAAAAAGTTGTCGGACTGTAAGGACTTCAACGTTTGAATATAGGAGCCGAGTAGGAAATAAAAACGGTTTGAACGTAGCTACCTTAAGAAGAGCTCGTTGAGCCCTTTCTAGCCGCAAGAATTTTGTCTTTTGAGATCCTCCCCAAGACGTTATGCAGTAAGTTAATATGCACTGACAAAGCGAAGTGTAAATGCGCTTCAAAAGATCAAAACGCATTATATGCCTTAAGTTTTTAAAAATATGAATTAGTTTTCTCACACGGGTGCATAGTTGCTCAATGTGGCTATTGAAGTTCAAATTCTGATCGATTATGACGCCTAAGTATTTAATCTCTGTGTTCCTTTCAATAGCATCACATACACAAGTAGCAAGAGAGAGGCAACCTGGCGAATGTACGGTTATGGATAAATCTGACTTGGGAAGATTATTATTTCTTATTGCAAAAGGGATGTATTTTGTTTTGTTTGTGTTTAGTGTTAGTAAATTCTGAGCCAGCCAAGTGGAAACCATATCCATGCCCTTTTGAGCAGTATTGAAGGTAGCCTCCCAAGATTTTCCAGAGAAAATCAGTACAGTATCATCAGCATACGACAGTATTTTACCACCAATCTCTAGGGAGGACAGTTCATTGATATAAATGAGGAAGAGAGTCGGGCCCAAAATACTGCCCTGAGGAACGCCGAAGCCTACTGGTTGTTCATCACTGATGACCCCGCCTATTTTGACACATTGTCTCCTATCAGAGAGAAAATCAGTTAGAAGTTCTAATGGCACTCCACGAATACCTAGCAATTCTAAGACTTCCACGAGCAAAGGAATAGAGACGGTGTCAAAGGCTTTCGCTAAGTCGAGGAATATGGCCAATACTTTCTGGTTATTATCTAAATTATCTATTATAGCAGATGTTAACTTCAATACTGCGTCTGATGTAGATCTGTTGCGACGGAATCCAAACTGGTTATCTGAGAGCAGTTTGTTATTTTCAAGATAGTTGATAAGTCTGATGTTTATGATTTTCTCAAGCAATTTTGACAGAGTAGGCAACAAGGATATGGGTCTGTAGTCGTTGACACTGTCCCTATTCCCACCCTTAAAAATAGGCACAACCACGGCCATTTTCAGTTGAGTAGGAAAAATACCCTTTTGTAAGCAAAGGTTGAATAAGTGTACCAGTATAGGCACCAAAATATCTTTACAAATTTTAATAATTTTATTAGGAATTTCGTCCCATCCCATTGAGCATTCATTTTTCAGGGAATTTATAAAAGTCATTACTTCAGAGTAGTCAGTGTCCAGTAACACAAAAGAGTTCAATACACGAGACCGTGTCTTCTGAGCAGGGAGAATATGAGATAATGTCGGTTTTGTTATTTTTTCAGCAAGAGCCTTACCTATTGAAGCAAAATGTTGATTGATTCTGCGGACCCTGTTTTATTTATGGAGTCTAATAATCTACCAGCTGGGTTTTCTTTTGTTTAAGAATTTATTATTGATTTAATAGCCTTCCAGAGTAGTTTAGGGTTATTTCCTGAGACGTCTATTTGCTTTCTCTCAAAATTTCTTTTGGCGTCTTTAATTTTATTAAAGTAGAAGTTCTTGTATCGATAATATGTTTGTTTGTTTATTTCGTTGTTAGGTTGGGATTTCCATTTTTTAAATAGGTTGTCCTTATTAAACTGACACCTAAGTAAACCTTGCGTCATCCATGGCTTGACCAACCTTTTACGTAAGGGAATTGTTTGCATGAGTGAGTTAGCCAGAATAGCAGTTTGTAGGGTATTAATTAAAAAATTAGTTCCGAAAATTGGGTCATTACTATCTAATATAGGGTTGAAATCGACTCCTTTAATATAATGGGAGAAGCTTTCAAAATTGATTTTAAGCGCCATATTATTTAAAGTTACTTTCGGAGGTTTAACATCAATATCAATAAGAACAGATTTGTGATCTGTTATAGACGTCTGTAAGACAAAAGTACGAGCAGGAAGTTTATTGCATTTCAAAAAGACGTGATCCAAACAAGACTGGCTTTCCTCTCTTGTTACAAAGCTGTGACACGGTAAAAACCCGTGATATGCCAATAAATTTAAATATTTGTCAGAGTTAGGATCGCTGTTACCGGTAACGATATAAATATTTATATCACCAATAATAATGATATTATTATAAGAGCGATATTGCTGTAGTAGAGTGTTTAAAAATTCCATAAAATTGTCTATATTATTTTGTTTTGTACTTGTCAATTTATTGAATGCGTGAGGTCTGTAAACAGATATAATGATAAGAGATTCCGTTCTTGCAATGACACAGTTACAACCTTTGCTTGATGGCTCCTCAAAAGACAATTGTAAATTTTCTTTTGCATAGATAACTACACCATCATTTTGGTATATATTGTTAGAACTGGACATGCTGAAATAACCTGGCAGTACAGGAATAACCGGACAACAAGATAGCCAGCACTCCGTTAAGACCAATATATCACAGTCAAACTTTAAGCGATTCAATAAAATAACAAAATCAGAAAAATGAGTTATATGGCCAAGGCTACGAATATTTTGAGTTATTATTTTAACACTGGGGTTTAAAGATGCCAGGTTGAAACAATTTTCAGGAAGGCATTCATAAGAGAGAGATACAGAAGACAAATCTAGTTCATTAATTATATCTACGTTATCATTCATTTGTAATTATAAAAGTAAACAACATAACGCAAGTGACCAAAAGTAAGGAAAAGAGATGTTTTTAGTATAGACAAGGAAGTTAACGAGTTCGGTGTGTGAGAAAGTGTGCTGTATATATTGTAGTCTTTCAGATATTTGTTATTAAAGAATATATATATAGGTTTAAAAATATTGTTTTGTTTGAAATGGAATAAATAAGATATTTTTGCGAGAAATAAAAGTGTATACAAAAATGATGAATTTTTGGTTGTGTGTAGTAATTTCCTAATTTAGAACAATAGTAATACTTTTTATCTATATACAAATTAACAGTTATAATCATATGATTATCATACCAGTGCCAAAGAAAATTTAATAAATGAAAGTAATAGAGATAGCTAAGTGTGTAGTAAGATAAGTACATAACAATTGTTTCATATGAAGATTTAGCATGGAGACTAGTTTTAACAATACTAAATAAACGACATACAGTAGACTGAGACATACCTATAATCATTATATGACGCAAAAGCTTTTTCACATTAATTGGCAACAAAATAGCAAAACATATGTTATTTAGTTTCGTGATTAATTCATCGTTAAATATATATTGTATGAACGTTGAAAAGTCAGAAAAGAAAAAAACTATGGTTGTGAAACTAATTACAATTAAAAGTAGTTGTATTTTGAACATAAAAATTAAAGTAAAAAACAAAAAGAACACAAAAAACAGAAACCAAACTAAAAAACCTGGGAGAGATCCGCTTCAGAGTAAATAGATATCGCTGATAATTATACCGTCAAGACCCGGCGATTTGAAGGGGTTGAAGGTTTTGATTGCCCATTCAACTCTATAGCCGTGTAGCGCCGGCTTAGAATGTCGCTACCCCTTTCTACCCACGGGTGTCGTAAGAGGCGACTAAGGGTATTGGGGCTATTTATTGGATTTTTGGGCGATACGGTTGGAGACCCATCACCAAAAACCTTTATTTTACCGCCTTTTCCCCACTCAACTTCCAAAAGTGGCTGAGGAATTTGTAGTTCCTTGGCTCTGGCTACCCCTTCTAGGGAATTATAGCCGTGAGTATATGCATGTATGTATTCAACTCTATCTTGTGTGACTATCTTTTCAGATTGGGATACATCTATGTTCGTGGGGCTGCTGATTGGTTCCTCAGGCCAGGACAATTCATTAGTGTGACGGCAGTCTGGGAAGTGGCATTCCAGTAGCAATTTGTGTGTTTCTGTATGTGTGGTAGTGTATGTTTCATCTGGTTTTTTTAGCGGCCCTACGGTGAGATTATTATCTGAAGCCAGGAGTTTCCTGATTCTCGCCGCCTTATTGTTAGATTCTATTGATTCCCAGTATTTCCGCCAAGCTTTCCTTCTGCGTGATCTAGTAAGTTTTTTGTATTTTCTTAGGAATAATTTGTATTCCTCCCAGTCATCTGGTTTTCTGGAGTTTTTGGCTTTGTTAAAGAGATTACGGAGTCACAGGGATTTACCCATATTATAATGCCATATCGTAATTAGAACGTGTTTGGCCAGCTTACTAGCAATTTCTTCCGAGGACAAACACAGATTTGTTATTTTTCCGCCATAAAATATCACAATGGGACTTCCAGTTAAGATGCTGATCAGTTGATAATCTTAAATGGTTTAGATAATAGGATCTTTGGCACCCCACTCCATGGCATAGTACATTTAAATCATTTCTAGAAACTTGTAGCTGAAACAACTAATATATTTGGTTTTAGCTATTTATTTTTAGAATAAAAGAGTATGTTTGAAAAGATTGATGGATGTAAACGAAGCTAGAGAGGTTTGCCAGGATTATACAAAGTGGCAATAGATAATCTTTGCCTACCCCAATGAGAACTAATGGTATATTATTAAAAAGTGCCACAACTTTTTTTGCTATCGGTATTGTCGCATAACGTAGAGGAATTCACTGCTCGGAAGGACATCCTCTATCAGCCTGTCTCATTATACCAAAGGGTCCCTGCAACCCAGCCAAATTGATTGTTGCTAATATTTTATTATTGTGTTTGATGCAGTACAAAGGTAGGTATCGATGTACAATGATATCTTTCATTTAAATGATATCTTAGTTATTTCATACAGGAAGTGTTTGAAAACAAAAAAAAAGTTTTATAAAACATATATTTAGACATTATTGATTGCTTATTAACAAGTGCTGAAAATTCACTTTATTCTTAAAATACATAATGTTAAATGGAAGACTAGCAAACATTTACTTATATTTTAAATAAATGCAATTCATTAAAAAAATATGCTTACATATAATAAAATATACCGAATATCAAAAATAAATATCGATTTAAAATTAAATAACAAATACAAAAGGTACGAAGACGTAATAAGGCACATGAGAGTTGCGGCAACTTAAATCATACTACTTCTGAGTTGGCATTGAGACGGCTGCCTTCGTGTGTGAAACATCGCTTTGTCTCCAAAATGAAGTAATGGTTTTCAATTCGGTATAGAAATCAATTCCTTGTTTCCCGCAGAAATGATTGGTCCCCAAGAAACTGCCTCTTGAGCCAGTAAACGAGAACATAGATAATGGTACGGGAATAGGTACATTGACTCCGATTTGTCCAACGTCAATTTGCGAGCAGAATTTCCTGGCTGTAGCTCCATTACTAGTAAATATAGCTGTTCCATTTCCATAGGGGTTGCTGTTGATTAGATTGATGGCTTCATCTAAGGTGTCGACAAACAAGCAGACGAGGACTGGGCCGAATATTTCTTCTTTGTAGCATGTCATGTCAGTAGTGACATCTGTCAGAATGGTAGGTCCTACGAAGTTACCATTTTCGTATCCGGATACTTTGACTCCGCGGCCGTCTAGTACAAGTTTAGCTCCCTCTTTCACACCTGTTGGAAATGCATAGGATTAAAGACATGGCAATGATATGTGGGGTTAGTACTATAGTTAATTAAGATTAAGACCACAAAAACAAGATAAATGGTGGTTATTGAACGGTCTCAGATTAAGTACCCATTTCGCTATTATCATGCTGCTATTGACTTATGCTTTCATTGCGTAGTCTTTACTTTGCTGTAGGTTTTGAATAACATTTTGTAAATCATAGATTATCTTCTGCTTCTTGATTTGCTGATGTAAATTACCCTAATCTGTTAAATTACACACGCTTTCCCTAAACTAGCCTACACTTTCTATTATAGAATAGAATATTTACAAATATAATAATATGATCAAACAGTTTACAGTGAGGTACAATTGGCGGTCTTATCGCTAAAAGCGATCTCTTCCAGACAACCTTTGGAAGGTGAGATCAATAAATTAATTATTTGGGTAGATGCACAAAACAATGCCAATAAAACATAATAATCTATTAAGCTTACTTAAAACTAACTTATTTAATTTAAATAACAATACAAATATTAATCATACAGTATATTATAGATATTTAACGAATATGAACACATACATATATGACTACATACTTTTATATATACAAGCAACACAAATACCTAAATAAAATACACATATACGTTTTAGAAATATAATTAATATATATAGTTTAAAAAGCAACAGTATTACAGCGCTTCAGTGAGATAGTGTTGTTTCACCAGATCTTTGAACACATTCAGTGATTTAGCCAATCGCACCTCCACAGGAAGTGCGTTCCACAATTGCACAGCGTGTACAGAAAAAGAAGAGCCATAGAATATTATCTTAGTGAATAACAAAGTAACTGTGATGATGATGGTGGAAAATTTATGATTTGGGGCTTTTATTAAATCCGCAACTGTCCTCTTTTTAATCATATTCTCCCCTAACCTTTTTCACATGAACCCATGTTTTCCCTTTAACCACAACATGCAAGACCAACCTTAGTTACAAAATGAGAAAGGAGGCTTTACTCATCAAAAAATTAAAACTTTTATCTTACCAGACTCAACAAGATTGAGAACCCTGTTCTTGGCAATAGGCGAGATGACGGGTCCCACATCGGTTCCGGCCACGTGACCTGCTCCCACTTTTAGAGCTTGGGCTCGCTGGACTAGCTCGGGGATCCATTGTTTGGCTTCGCCTGTGCGGGAGTGTGAGAATTATAATTTGTTTTAGAACAACTCTTACGTAAATATAAAAAAATAAATCAAAATATACATACATACATACATATACTCACGGCTATAAATCCCTAGAAGGGGTAGCCAGAGCTAACGAATTAGAAATTCCTCAGCCACTTTTGGAAGTTGCGTGGGGGAAAAGATGGTAAAATAAAGGTTTTTAGTGATGGGTCTCCAACCGCATCGCCCAAAAATCCCTTAAAAAGCCGAATACCGTTAGTCGCCTCTTACGTAAACCCACCGGAAGAAAAGGGGTAGTGCTATTCTAAGCCACACACACACTATTCTAAGCTACACAGCAAATCAAAATATATAGCACCTAAAACAGTCGAAACAAAAATTAATCTATTTACGAGCAAAACAAAATGGCACCTGATTCAGAATTGTACAAACAATAAACACCGGAAAGCATTGACAACATTATGTGTAAGAAGATTTATGAATGATAAATAAAGAATAAATAAAGGAAAGAAAAATTTCGACGCAGGTAGGAATCGAACCCGCGACCTCGGGTATACGATTAACATCGGATAACAAAAAGATTTAAATTATGTGATAGTTAGACGTTTTCAACATTATCATTCTATCTGAAAAGGTAGACAAGTGGCCTTCCGAATTAGTAAAAATTCGGAGGTAGGAAACGCAAACACTACTTAAACGTGAAAAGAAATAAAGGATAGAAGAATTTCGCGCTGGCAGCCATTGACACGGTAGCTCATTGGCAGAGCGACGGGGTTGTATACCCGAGGTCGCGGGTTCGATTCCCGCCTGTGTCGAAATTTTTCTTTCCTTTAATTATTCTTTATTTATCAGTAATAATCCCCACATGAGGTTTTCATGAACAAAAAGATTTAAATTAAGATTTATGAATGTGAGGGATGCGTCGCTAGCTTCGAATGAAATAGCGATTAAAGATTTCTGTAATTTATTTGTTTATTTTAACCCCTGCCTATCTAAATGGGAATAAAAAGTTTTACTTTGTGAATAATTTGTGTCTTGATGTGTATAAAGAGTTGTATTGTATGTATTGATAAGTAAGTATAGTTACCAACAAACACAGCAGTGCTAAGCGCCATACACCATTGTTCGGCGGCTCCAAAGTTATACTTTGTAAGTATAACTTTGATTTTGATGTGTAATAAAGGGCGTTTTTGTATGTATAGATAAGTAAGTATACATATACATACATACATACATATACTCACGGCTATAAATCCCTTAACGGGGTAGCCAGAGCTTTGGAATGAAAAATTCCTCATCCACTTTTGGAAGTTGATTGGGGAAAAGATGGTAATAATAAATGTTTTTGGTGACGGGTCTCCAACCACATAGCCCAAAAACCACTTAAAAAGCCCCTATACCCTTAGTCGCCTCTTACGATCACCCACGGGTAGAAATAGGGTAGTGTTATTCTAAGCCGACACTACACGGCTTTACATATAGTTACCAACAAACACAGCAGTGCTAAATTTTGATGTGTAATAACGAGTTGTACTGTTCGTAAGTTATTGTAAGTAATTAAGTATATTTACCAACAAACACAGCAGTGCTAAGCGCCATACACCGTTGTCCGGCGGCTCCAAAGGCTGCCCCAGCTAATTGGTTGAGAGTGTGTTCTTTGTTTGCATCCGCCATTATCACGCCGTGGTTCTTTGCACCCATATTGCATTGGACTCGCTTGCCTGAAAATATGTTTAATATATTTACTATTGTACGTAACCAAAGTCACTGATTGATCACCTTACGGTCAGTGGAAAGTTCGAGAAATTTCGAAATTTACACGACGCGTAAGGTCAACGTATCGAAGATTAGATTGGAAGTAGCTACAGCAGGATAGCTATGATAAAAAGCACTACAAAGAATTAATCCATGGGGTTGCTCGCCTGCCAATAACAAGAGGCTATTTATAAATCTCACTTTTTATCGTCTCTTTAAACTCTTGTATAACCACGCTCCAAGAATGACTTTGAAACCCCTATAATTACTCAACTCTCTAACATCCAAAGAAAAAAAGATCGCTTTTAATGATGAGGTCGCCAATCTACGTAAAACAGTTACTAAAGCTTGTAAATAGTTTGTGTTTTGATATAAAAAATACAGTTTAAAGAAACTAAAATCATGAAAAAGCGTGAGTCGTTCGATAGACAAAAAACATAGCACAGAGCGCCCGATTTTTTAAAACAATTTTTTTATTATTGTATTGTCCTAGATCCTTGATAAGTGTACAAATTTTGAATTAAATCGGTCTATTTAAAGTGGGTCAAATATTTATTTATTTATTTATTTATTCATACATGATAACCATCATTACAGGCACAGCCTAATGCAATGGCATCGGAAAACATAAAATCTTATAAAATACATTCATAATAAATTATTAACATTAATAAAAAATAACTAATTCTAACATATATGTAATTTCTTCACTTGTAGCAAATTATGTTTAATGCTACTATTGTGAATTCATTCAGAGTACACCAAAACAAGTCTACATCCTCGGCAATTAAATTTAATGTACTAAGAGACCGAGTGACTGGAGCCTCCCCTAGTAGCTTGGTGCGTGCGAACGGTACAGCCAATAGGGCAGGCCGTCGCCTACGACCCATGTACCTGTCTGGTATGTTGAAGCGAAGCTGCTCCAGTACAACTGGATTGTCTAACTTACCTCTGAGCACTTTGAATAGGTACAACACTAAAGAAAGCTGTCTCCTAACCCTCAGCTCTGAATATCCTACCATACCCAACACAAAAAGAGTTGGGTAGTTCAGTGGGTAAAATGGGTATACCCCATAGTATTTGAGATATAGATATAAGTTTAAACTGATATAAGTTTAAAGGTTTCGGTTACATACATACATACAGGTGAAGCTAATATAAACGTGGTAATAAAGAATATTCAATTGCTTGTTTTACATAAAACAATAATAGAGATTCGCCATCACATGGCTTTCGAAAAGAAAATAATGATGAGCAGTAATGATGATGACCGAAACTAACCGGCAGCCGAAGCTCTCTTATAAATGTGTTTCCCAGCCGCGTCACCGCCCACAAAAGACACCGCTTTGATATCTGGCTCATTACATATGAAGTTCACTGCATCTTGGTTACCGTTATTTTACGTTAAATCCTATTAATATTATAGATGTGAAAGTTTAGATGTTTGTGTGTTTGAGACGAAAAGGCTCTTCAAGTACATAATGTATATGAATGAAATTTGGCACAATGCTAGATAACGATCCAAATTGTAAAATAGGATACTTTTAATCCCGGAAAAATTGAACAATAAAATATTCATGGCTGATTAAACTACGAGGGCCGCAAAAAACGCCTAAAGTTTTGTCATAAGCAAATTTGACAGTATGAAGTCTGTCGGGTCAGCTAGTAAGTACATAAAACACCATCATAGTGTTTCCCCGAGAACTGATAATATACAGTAACGTTGATAAAACTAACCGGCAGCCGAAGCTCTCTTATAAATGTGTTTCCCAGCCGCGTCACCGCCCACGAAAGACACCGCTTTGATATCTGGCTCGTCACAGATGAAGTTTACAGCATCGTGGGTGCCATTATTTTACATTAAATATATACATATATATGGTATTATAATCGTTACACAAAGACTGAGGATGAACAGCATCGTGGGTGCCATTATTTTACATTAAATATATACATATATATGGTATTATAATCGTTATCGCTTTGATATCTGGCTCGTCGCATATCAAGTTCACTGCTTTGTGGGTTGCGTTATATTACATTAAATATGATTATATATTTAAACATGCTATCATAGTGTTTCCCCAAATACTGAAGATGATAAAAACTGACCGGCAGCCGAAGCTCTCTTATAAATGTGTTTCCCAGCCGCGTCACCGCCCACGAAAGACACCGCTTTGATATCTGGCTCGTCACAAATGAAGTTTACTGCATCGTGGGTTCCGTGGATCACCTGGAAGTACGGAATATGTAAATATTCAAATTTACCTTTAATAAGTAATTATTAAAGGTAAATTTGAGTATTAATTTTTTCATGAGAAGGTGGGAAAGTTAAGTAAAATGAGAAAGTAAGATAATTCTGATTTAATGAGGTTGTATTTCTGTTGACTTAGATAAATAAAATGAAAAATTTTTAGATACTATTACTAAGAAATGGTTAAGATCTTAATTTGTATTGGAGCAGGTTGCATAGCTTAGTCAGCACACTGTCCGAGCAAAACGAGTGTACTGTGAACATCTGATGAAAAATAAAACACGCGAGGTTCCGAATCTGATATCTCTAAAGTCAGGGTATCTCTTCTATTTTGTCGCATTGGCAGATTGCGTGCAGGTGATATTTTACTCACTGAAGATGAATTTCGTTTAGGGAGTCAGCGTTGGATTTATAGTTTGCTATCACTTCAACAACAACTATAACACCAACAATTACAAAATTGCATAAATATGAGGGTAGTACAATATAAAAATGCGGGTAGTTCCAAAAACATACGTTTACAAGTCCCCGTGGCGCCCCCGCTTCCTGCAAAAGTTCTGCCAACATCAGCGTTGCGCCCGGATCTTGTTCGGATGGCTTTATTACACACGTGTTTCCGGTTACCAGCGCCGCCGGAAACATCCATAGGGGGATCATCACTGGGAAGTTGAATGCTGCTACACCTGTATTTGAAATTTAGATATGTTAATATGGCTATGGTTACATATATGGTAGCAGTAGCATCCTATAACATTTATAAGTTTGTTATAGGATGCTAAGTCAACATGAAACATTGAGAGATTAAACATAATTACTATCATGTGGATGGTAATGTTAGTAGAGGACGACCACGGAGAACATACTTGGACCAAATTGAGAGTGTGCTCAAAAAGGCTGGCGTCCGAAGTATGAAGAATAAAAGAGCATGTATGAAAAGATTGATGGATGTAAACGAAGCTAGAGAGGTTTGTCAGGATCGTACGAAGTGGCGATCGATAGTCTCTGCCTACCCCAATGGGAATTAATGGCGTGAGTATATGTATGTATGTATGTACTATCACAACCTATACGGCTTAAAGTGGATCTCACGTATGGTCAAGTTAAAATCTCAAAGGGGTAGCAAACGTCAAGGAATAAAGAATTCCTAAGCAATTGCCTAAAGGAGGATGAGCAAAAATGTATGGGAACTGGTATACCTTGTAATAACAATGAATCACATATTACTAGAAAGATAAATTTATATATTAGCATATGCACCAGGTTGCGTGTTTCTAAGAGTTGTCCGACTAAGTTCTACTACTTTGAATTTGGTGGTACTTTAAGTCTTCAATACTGAATATTATAGTATTTTACGTACTTACTTTTAATAATATTTTCTGCAAGGAAGTTAGTTTGTTTGTGGTAAGTAAGTAAGATTGATGATTTGATTCGAAATGTTATAAATAATGAACAGCAAAAAGTAGCAGTAAAAATTATATGATTAAATATAGGAAAGGTTAGGCGTGGTGCAAAAGATGATATTGTAAGAAAGATAGAAAAAGGAATGTTGAGATGGTTTGGGCACATAGAGAGGATGGATGACAGTAAATTGGTGAAAGAGATATATAGAGCCAATGTGGAAGGTAATGTTAGTAGAGGACGACCTCGGAGGACACATTTGGATCAAATAGAAAATGTGCTCAAAAAGGCAGGTGTCCGCAGTATGAAGAATAAAAGAGCATGTATGAAAAGATTGATGGATGTAAACGAAGCCAGAGAGATTTGCCAGGATCGTACAAAGTGGCGATCGAAAGTCTCTGCCTACCCCAATGGGAACTAACGGCGTGAGAATATGTATGTATGTATGTATGTAAATATAGGAATATCACCAAATGATTATGATGCCATATCACTAGATGATTTCCATGCCTATACGCAACCCTCCTCCCGCTGTCCTTTCTTGGCTCCTATCTCCTTCTTGCTCTCGCTCCCGCATTCAAAAGTTGCATTGTTAAAGCCCAACCCCTATTTTTTCAACTAATAATTACATTCATTGCAATGATTTTAACCAAAACATACTCATGTTCGGATCGCCGTATCTCCGAACGGACAACGATTTGGGGAAACTCCCCATAATAAATATTGATGCACTATATTATCCTAGTTTAAAAATGTACCACTCATTGCTATTGGACAGTATACCAATATGCCCATCCCCCTTTGATTTAGAAGATGACAGTAAAACTAAAGTGGATTCTTGAAACTACATACAGTTCTCCAAAATTAATAATGCACATGCAGATCTTCGGTAATTATCGTATTCCGGAAAAACCCGAATAATTGAATCGTAAGCACCCTTAACGATGCACTTCCGTTTCGCAACTTGTCTCAAAGTAATACGAGTCAATATCATGTGTTCTCAAACGAAAACAATTCGGGCGGGCGGTGGCTGTCGTCGGGCAGTCAAAGGTCCGTCAATGTCAATCATCTTTCTTTACATATTGTTGGCCACCGCACGTGTTCTCTCTGTGTGGAATTATATAAAGCTGCTATCATACACCCTTCTTAGGTTTGTTTTCAAATGTGAATTTAATTTTAACTTTATTGGAGCGTAGCGAGCGAAGCTCCATTAACCCCCCACTTTTGTATTAGGCCGGGACTCCACCAAAGCGGAGACGAGACGAGCTGAGAGGAGATGTTTTTTAAACAACCAATAGAATTGAGTTATTGACACGTCTCCTTTCAGCTTCAGTGGAGATCGCTGTGCGGAGATGTGTAATATTTGTATGTCGCGATGGAAGCGGAGATGTGAGCTGTGCGCGGGCGACTTGCAGTGGAGACGAGAGATGTGAGCGGCGTGCAGTGAGCGATGTCACCCTCCCCCCTCTCGCCCGCTAGCAACCCGCAGAACCCCGCACGCGCGCCGGCCGGCCGGCCATCTTGCTAGAATGCGTACTGAGCACTCAACGCCTCGCACCCGAGCTGAAAAACATCTCTTCTCGCACAGCACACCGCACACATCTCCGCTTTGGTGGAGTCCCGCGAGCTGAAAAACATCTCTTCTCGCACAGCACACAGCACACCGCACACATCTCTGCTTTGGTGGAGTCCCGGCCTTAGGCTTGTCACAGAACTCTTAAGAGAGGGCGCACACGAGCAACTTTTGTTTCCGCAACTAGTTTGTCTCTTTGTTTTTTAGTATGAAGATCTCCCGAAATTCGCGTCGCTACGTGTACGTACCTTGATACTAACCCATAGACTTGATGAAGGAGACAAAATAGTTGCGAAAACAAAAGTTGCTCGTGTGCGCAGGCTCTAAACGGTTGATCCGATCACG
Organism: Bedellia somnulentella; assembly: GCA_963576735.1. Taxonomy (NCBI): domain Eukaryota; kingdom Metazoa; phylum Arthropoda; class Insecta; order Lepidoptera; family Bedelliidae; genus Bedellia; species Bedellia somnulentella. Next base: position 6,958,325 of record OY755188.1, read on the forward strand.
GTTCAAGACATCTAGGACAAGGTTTTAAAAGTACTATACGATTTTCGAAGTAAATCAATCTAACAAAGATTGTAGCATATTCGCAATCGTGAGGATATCTTCGCATTTTTGATTTATCGAACATCACGAAAATCGACATGGAATCATCGAATCAAATTCTATTACTGATAAACTATGACATGCCCTTAACCACTCTATATACATATCGTCTCCAGACGCTCGGAGAACACGATCGTTTCCGAATAGTGACGTGACGAAGATTTCTATGCGCATTATTTATTTTGGAGAACTGTACAATTAATTTTTTTCTTTTTGGAGTTAGAAAGACTAAATAAAAATTAACAAGCCCTTTCATTTGATACCCATATTGTAGAAGTAGATTAAATATAACTGTTCTGACATCTTGTATGATCCGCCATATTGAACTTAGAATGACGTCACATATCTTATCATATATTGTCATGCAAACAAAATGCGTCCACAAAATTTCAGCACAAACGGTTGAATATATCTACTTCAAAATTGAGTTCAAAGATTTCACCCGAACACACAAATATACATACATTGCAAGTTAAATAAAAGCTTTTAAAAATATGATAAGAGATATAGAACTGTAATGAAGTATATAGAGGAAGTGTTTTGCTTACCGCCAACAACTCCCAGGGGTACTTTGTAGCTGTGGGTGTCCATGTCTTTGGCGATGTTCTGGATGCAGTCTCCCAGTTGGAGTGATGTGATGCTGCAGCAGTGTTCTACCAGTTCTGTTACATAAAAATGTTGTTGGTTTTTTTATTTTTAGCTATTACAATGATTTGATTGACATCATAAAATTATATATGTTGCAAATTATTCACAACTATCTTATTTATTTCATATATTATTTGGGTTATTTAATTTTGTTGTTTCATGATACCATTTGTGATAGGTATCAAATACATGAATAACATTTTTGCTCTTACTTATACTCATGCCCATTATCCCCATTGGGATAGGCAGAGACAATCGAACGCGACTTTGCACGATACTTCTCATGCATGCTCTTTTGTTCTTCTCACCTCACATTTTCTACTCAAATGGGTAATTTAAATATAGTAGTAGAAATATGTGCCTTTTAAGTATAAAGGCATAGTTCCAATATGGTTTGTTTATATACCTGTCATTAGCAGCATAAATATAAGAACAAATCTAGCCAAATACTACTTGTTCTGAATAACGTATGGCATATAATTAAATGTACAGAGATGTGCAAAAAAATACTTACGGATTCCTCGGAGCACATCTCCTTCAGCGTCAGCTATAGTCTTTCCCTGCTCTTCTGTGATCTTCGCAGCTAAGCGACTTTGGTTCTCGCGAAGTAGATAGGCATATCTAGAATTATTAAACGTGTTTAAGATATATTTTTGCCAATCTTTTGGAATTAAACTACTCGATTATGTCAACTTTACACCACATACGAACATATACTCACGACGATAAAGCTTAAACAGGGTAGCCAGAGCCTTGGAATTAACAATTCCGCAGCCACGTTAGGAAGTTACGTAGGGATCTTAGTAAAAATAAAGAAGCGTTGGTGATGATTCACCTGGCGCATTGCTCATATAATAATATTTTAGTTAATTTAAATTATTCGATATTTGTTAAGATAGAAACTTGTCATAAAAAATAACAATTATTAGATTAAACCCTTCTTAACAATTTTATTTTAAATCGAAATAATACGTGTAACGTAACGTTCATTCGAATTAAGGATATTGTTACTAGAAATTAAGACCTTAAGTATGTTACTTATCATATAATTTTTCACATCTGTAGTGCGATGCAAAAAAAATATATTTTTTTTACCTAATAATCATCTAGCATGGTACCAAAGTTATTTACTCTTTCGGATACTTACTTGAACATAAGTTGTTGTCTGGTGAGAATGGTGCTCTGGCTCCATGATTTGTATGCCTCTTTAGCAGCGTCTAGAGCACTCTTCAGTTCGTCTTTCGTTGCTTCTGGTACTCTGAAATATATGTGATATTTTAACGGATTAATAAGGTGATGAAATAGTTTTGATGGTTTGAATAGATTATTCGGCTGATAAAATTAATATGGTTATCGGTCTAATTCAGTTTTTCTCGGTCTTAAATACTGGGAGGCATTAAGAGAACTAAAGATACTTTTTACCGTTGATTTTTTGAAGATTTGAAGTACGGTAGGTAGAAAGCTTTTATGATTCTAAAGTAATTTATTTTTCAGTATAAATCTTTATATCGCAAAAGTTTCTACAGGATATCATTCTCTTCAGAGAAAATTCCAGAGGATAAACAATTCTGTTTTTTATCATAAACTTATTAGCACTTATAGGCTTAAAGTTTTACATACATCCATTATATATACGGTCCTGCCAAACCCATCAAGCTTTATTTACATACCTTTTTCATTCGTACATGCCCTTTATTCTTCACACATAAGAAGCCGACCTTGTAAGGAAATTCTTTAGTTGATCTTAATGTGGTCCCCGTGGTCGTTTTGTCCTTAAATAACCATCCACAGTTCTTTATACTTTATTACCATTTACTTTCATCCGTCCTACTATTTTAGTGTCTTGCTTCTGCTATCACAGCCAACCACTCATAAGAGTAGAAAATGAACAGAATCATGCAATGCACTGCCATCGAGTCTTTTTTCAATAAATAAGTTTTATTTTCATTGTGTTCTCTTAATCTAAAAAGAAGATACTTACAAAGTTTGAACAAAAACAAATGACCAACGAAATAAGAAAGGGTGCATAATAAATATAATAATACAATAGAATAAACACGAAAAAAGTCAAAACTATCTGTTTCGTTGATTGAAATATCAATACATAGTATAAAACAAAGTCGCTTTCGCTGTATGTCCGTATGTATGCTTAGATCTTTAAAACTACGCAACGGATTTTGATGCGGTTTTTTTTAATAGATAGAGTGATTCTTAAGGAAGGTTTGTATGTATAATAAATGCATAATATAGTATAGAAACACTGATAAATTTAAAGGTTTCTAATGTGATGTCGTAAATAAGCACGTTTTTTTGCGCTTATATTGCAAACGCTGGCTGAACCCTACGAGATAGACCAAAATAATGTAGTACAGTATTGTTCACCTTAAAAAGTTCAACAAAAAAGTCCGCGATGGTATATGTCTATCTCTTAGGGATAACCCAGCATAACCATTTTTATTCTTTACTAATAAATGGTTATTTACGAAGTGATTTTAAACAATACAGCATTAATCCTTATCCAATTAAGTACCTTAAATAAATTGTGCATTTATTATAGATCAATATACTTTTTACAGCATGTAATTTAAGTGAATATTACCGAAGATTTACAAATTTAAAATGAAGGGTCGTACGTAGTTGTTTGCGCCGGGCGGCGCGTGCCTAAAAATAGCACGTCGATGGCCGCGCTTCGCCTTATAGCACTTTATGATTTGCAGCACCTCCTAAGTTCTGCAATGGCACACGTTTGCTGGTAAAATCACTAAAAAAATTCATAATAGAGTGCACAGTATTCACCGGATGTGGTACCGAAGAAGATGTAGTAATTCCCCGAATTCCTCTGATACCATCAGATTTACCGTTACAATTTAAACGCCTACAATTTCCGGTAAAGATATCTTTTGCAATGACCATTAATAAATCGCAGGGTCAAACTTTTAACGTTGCAGGATTAGACTTGAGTGTTGAGTGTTTTTCACATGGCCAATTATATGTCGCGCTGTCAAGAGTAACGTCTAAGCAAAACATGTTTGTATTGGCTAATGACAAAAAAGCTGTGAACGTTGTGTATAAGGACATTCTGTAGTAGGTATATTTTGCATTGCACCCGCGCGAAGCCGGGGCGGGTCGCTAGTTAATTATAAAGGCAAATTGGATAGCGGCTAAACGCAAGTTCATTCAAGGTGACACGTAAAAAGGGTTCTGTTATTTAACAATGTGACAGCACTCAACTCATTTGTAATTCTAATAGTCTCCGGTATAAATACTTAGTCATAGTTACTTTGTTATTAAGGCACTAAATAAAAAGACATACAAAAGATTTGACTGAAATACGGAATCTAAGAGTTTAATTATGTTAAAAAGGGAAAAATATAATCTATGTGGTGATGGGGATAATAAATACAAACGCTTATATTGCAAAGATATTTTTTTAAATATTTATTTAAGGTGCCGTTAGTGCAGCGAACAGAGTTTTTGAAACATTATAATGCGTATGTTTATAACAATATGGTTTTGAAAAAAATACATCAAAATCTTGAGGCTTTTCTGCTGTAAAATTGGCGATTCGAAACATGATTAATACATTTTCGCTCGATAGAAAAAAATCGCCAACATACCTCTAATTACACTCTTTAAAATGGTTTTATGTTTTATTTATTTTACCTACTTACATATAACTTGCATCATAATTTGAGCATTTGCATTTCTAATAATAATTGGCGATTAGTTTTCTCTTTTAATAAGTTCAATAAAACAAATATTTTAAAAACATCGATATTCGCAGTCCTACTCGTGCCCGAGCGCCGCCCGCCGCCAGCTCAGTGCTCGGCGAGCTGCTTTAGGGGATGGACCTATGTCGCGCGCGCCTTGTGTTACAGATCTTACAATTTACGCGCGTGCGGCGCCGTTAGTGTGCGAGTGACCTATCTGTATACGATGCGCGTCAATGTAGGCGTAAGAGTGACCGTGCGTACGGTTAGCATTAGCGAATATAAAAGAATTCATTCAATTCATAGATTGCACTCATTTTTATATTTTATTGTTTAATTTATTAGGAATGGGAAAAAGAAAAAAACCGTTAAAGTAACTTCTAATTTCAATTAATAATATTAAATAGTTACAGGTGTAAACTGAAAATTATATACATACATACATATACTCACGGCTATAAATCCCTTAACGGGATAGCCAGAGCTTTGGAATGAGAAATTCCTCAGCCACTTTTGGAAGTTGATTTGGGAAAAGATGGTAATAATATATGATTTCGGTGACGGTTCTCCAACCACATCGCCCCAAAAATCACTTAAAAAGCCCCTATACCCTTAGTCGCCTCTTACGATCACGGGTAGAAATGGGGTAGTGTTATTCTAAGCCGACACGACACGACAAAAGTTATGAAATTATCACTGTAATAATTTTGTTAAACTGACAGGGGTAGACAAATCTATCGTATCATTATATTTTATATTGTTTTTTATTTTATTACATGTATTATTATTTTAATACTTTTTTTAAAGTTTTAAGCTATGCTATATTTTTTTGCTGTGTAGTGTCGGCTTAGAATAGCACTACCTACATAATAGCAGTACATAGATATACTCACGGCTATAAATCCCTAGAAGGGGTAGCCAGAGCTAAGGAATTAGAAATTCCACTTTTGGAAATGATAGTGGGGAAAAGATGGTAAAATAAAGGTTGTTGGTGATGGGTCTCCAACCGCATCGCCCAAAATCCCTTAAAAGCCCCAATACCGTTAGTCGCCTCTTACGTACACCCACCGGAAGAAATGGGGTAGTGCTATTCTAAGCCGACACTACACAGCAGACTTCCAAAAGTGGCTGAGGAATTTCTGATTCCTTAGCTCTGGCTACCCCTTCTAGGGATTAGCCGTGAGTATATGTATGTATGTATGTTATATTTTTTGTATTTATATTTAGATATAATTTTTTATTTTTTTTATTTTTCATAATGAGTAATTACATCAAAAGCCATTCAATTTATAGAGTTAGAGCTTCCCTGTAAACAAAATTTGACGTTGTTGTATTTTGGGGCAGCGAAATAAATTGATGTTCAGGAGCTCCCACCCGCGACAGGCCAACGTACAGTTGACCGTGAGTAAAACAATTCTTTCGCAGGTCAATCCCTACTAATTTGAAGGTTTGGCCTTGGAACTTATTAATTGTTAAAGCAAAAGATGTTTTAACCGGAAATTGTAGCCGTTTAAATGGAATTGGCAGATCAGTTGGGATCATCGGTATCCTCGGTATATGAGCTAATTGACCGGCTGCTGGGCCAGTGATAATAGTCGCTACATTTTGCTTTAACTCTTTGATAAGCAGCCTCCCGTACCCCTTCGTGACGCCTGCAACAACTTACTATGCATAGCTAATCGAGCGGAGTTTTATCTATTTTTTTAATTCGAGATAACTTTCGAATGGAATGTTCGAATTGAATAATTCAAAAAGTAATATAAGGATATTGAAGTAGTCTGAAATAATATATACGTTTTTTATAAGGATTAGATAGGTACAAATAAAGAGCCTTTTCTAAAGCAGTATTTTAATTTAATTTTTAAATAATTTTATATAATAACGCTTGTTGTGAGATAACTATAATAGTTAGAGACATGCTGTCGGGGCATTTTTTTTAGATAATGATGTGTTCTATAAAATTGTAGTACATAATTTTATTCTATTGTCAATAGTTTTCGCAGCGCACGCGATGTAAGGATTTTTTTTGGTATTTCTTTAACACCTTGGGTTACATTTTTGAAGTTTACGTAAGGATCCCTAATTTTTTTGAAAATGAAATATAGCCTATGTCACTCGGGAATAGTGTAGCATTAAAACAGTGAAAGAATTTTTCAAATCCGTCCAGTAGTTTTGGAGCCTATTCAATTCAAACAAACAAACAAACAAAAAATCAAACCTTTCCTCTTTATAATATTAGTATAGACGACGACGACATGATGAGTGGGTAGAACATCCGCCCGAAAACAGAAGGGCGTGAGTTCCAATCCTAGGTCGGGCCTACACCAATTTGACTTTTCTAAAGTCATATGTGTAGTTAATTTATCATGGTTGTTAACGGTGAGGGAAAGCATCGTGAGGAAACCCACATGGCTGAGTTGTACTAAGTCATGTGACAGTGTATTCGTACAAAACGGCGATAGGCCTGCCCCCTATCACGTGAGTACACTGTCTAAGCAAAACGTGGGTACCTTCTCTGGACACTAGATGGCACTGCCATGAGAGTTCTGAAGTATTTGGTACCTCTGCCAACCCCTTCGGGGATAAACGGCGTGAACGTTTATGTTTATGTTATGTTATATTTTATATTGTAAACGGCCATGGTAGAAACTATTTTTGAAATTGATAACCTAGGGTAAGCGATACAGTTTTCGTCACCCTGACTGTTATAACCATTCGTAAATATTTTAGAAAGAAAATGTAAATAATCATAAAGAAATGTCCGAACCCATACCATAGAAAATATTTGCGAGTGGCTAAAACTGTCGAGTTGACAATAACTGTATTGCTTACCCTACTGTATGTTTTTAAAACGCGCGCACGCGGCGTCGCGTCGAGGAGACGGCCGCTCGATCGGCGCGTAGGCGCTTCCCCGCGCCCGCGGGGGCAGCACCCCCTCAGATGATATTTTTCGCTGAACCAACGGCGCCTTAACACAAATGTAATTGTATTTAAAAAATACATTTACATTTGTATCTTAGAGGAACAAATACAACTAAACAGTGTCCCTAAAAAGGCAGGCGTCCGAAGTATGACTAATAAAAGAGCATGTATGGAAAGATTGATGGATGTAAACGAAGCTAAAGAGGTTTGCCAGACACGTACAAAGTGGCGATCGATAGTCCCTGGGAAATAATGGCGTGAGTATATGTATGTATGTTTATGTAATATTCAACTTAACCGTGAATCGCAGATGGAGTGTAATACTTCAGGGTATAAAGTGTCATTTTTAGCAGATAAGGTTCAGAGTACCCACGTTTTACTTGAACAGTGAACTGACGTGACAGAGAACAGGCCAGTCCTTTGTACGACTATCTTTCGTATGACTAAACACAAATCAGCCATATGGGTTTCCTCACGATGTTTTTCTCACCGTTATCGACATTGATAAACTGACCAAACATATGATTTAACAAAGAACACATTGGCGTAGGTCCGCTCAAGATTTCTACTAACTTCTGCTGAAATAGAACTGGTGGTCTTTCCACTGAACTATCGAGGATGTATTATAATATTTATAACTAGTGGATCGTCCCAGCTTCGCACGGGGAGCGTTGTTTTTTTAAATATCTGAGGTTTCTTTCTTCAGTCACTGCTCAAGCATTGTGAAATTCAGCGCAATGTTTTCAATTTATTAAATTTATAGCACTCCCTAAACAGTGTAGTTTGGTGATTTTGAATGCGCTTTAATGAACGGTTCAGTTTTTCCGTTTAATAGCAAATTTTGGAATAAAACGCTATGAAGTATTTATAACAATCTAAAAAATAAATTATTACGTGTTGTAGGATGCAACTACTGGCGCCATCTAGTATTTTATAAGTAAATTAGTAACGATTCGGTTTTGGTCACGGGCGCGATGGCTTATTTTATGTATAATTTCGGTGTTTCTCTACCGATTTCTATGATTCTTTTTTTATTGAATAGATAATAATGTTACCTTATTTAAATTAGCAATGAGTGAGAGGTTTACAAACGTAAGAGTAAACAAATACAATCAGAATGTTCCGAACTGCTAAGCTATCAGGAATTACACGTGTTATTGTGAGTCAACCGTAAAAGATAGACATAAACTGTTGAGGATTTTTTTTTAGATAATTTTATGAAGAATATTTCCGTGATACATGATTTCTATGTAAGTTTAACCATTAAGGCTGCACACGCGACGGAAGCTTAAAAAATGGAGTAACTTCTCCCGTTTTCCCAAAATTTCCCAAAATTCCCCTTTACCACTCTGCTGGAAAGTATACAAAAACCTGCCCAGGAGTATGGAGAATAATTGTACCAAGTTTCGTTAAAATCCGTCGAGTAGTTTTTGTTTCCATAAGGAACATACAAACCGACAGACAGACAGACAGACAAAAATTTTACTGATTGCATTTTTGGCATCAGTATCGATCCCTAATCACCACCTGATAGTTATTTTGAAAATATATTTCATGTACAGAATTGACCTCTCTACAGATTTATTATAAGTATAGATTATAAATATTTCACTTTGATTTCAAAAATATGAGTGTCAGCTTGTCTTGAGGCCTTTACATCTTAAGGGCCGGCGCTCACTGCCGGCATGGCATGGCATGGCATGGCAAAGGATTTCGGTACAGATATAGCATTTTTAATCTTATGACCATGAGTATAGAATTCATTTTACTTTATTTTGACACAACGATGCCGACGTTCTGTCCTACCGCGGCCTCCCTCGGCATCGTTGTGTCAAAATGAATTCTATACGCATGGTAATAAGATTAAAAATGCTATATCTGTACCGAAATGCTTTGCCATGCCATGCCGGCAGTCAGCGCCGGCCCTTAGACATGTGGTTGTAAGTGACGTGAAAATTTGAACATGAAGTTATATAATAGCATTTGCAAACACATTCTAAAGTCTGACTTTTAATTCGAGTCAGTAAAATGACAGGTGCAACTGTCACTGATACATCTTTTTGTATGTATCAGTGACAGTTAGTGACAGTTGCACCTGTCATTTTACTGACTCGAATTAAAAATCAGACTATAGAACTAATTTTGAGTCTAATGGGTAATACAGGGTGTATCAAGCGTTCTACTATTTACGTTATATACGTTAAACGACACCCATTAGTAAATGGGTGTCTATTGCGACCCTTTACATGGTGCATAATTTACAATCCTCAAAGTGATTTTCATATTTATCTTAAAAAAATACCACGTGTTTCTATATCACGTACGTGCGAAAGTAAGACGAAGCGTTATTTGTTCTGTAATCCTTATCAATAAAATTTAATGTCAAGTACATAAGTTACATAATTTGTGGAAGGCAAAAATATGTTACTAGGCTATACTCAGTTGTACGACAGTCAAGATAAGATTTCACTTCTACAAATAAAAACATGATATCAAACTGTAATTCGTGTCTTCCTATCATATCTTTGGCAGAAAATAAGATTTGAATAAAAGTTCGCTTTAATCTTTGTTTACTTACGTTTTTTACTATATTACAATTGGTTTACCACACTTTTGAACACATACACTCAGTTAAACAACAAATTCTATTCGGGGCAGCCTACTTCTCTGATTTTTTTGTAAACTATTTAGTTTTTTTATCTTTTCACGTTGCCTACGTATGTTTCTTTACGAAAAATCTCAAGTCTCAAAAAATATCTATACATCCCAAAAAGGGGTAACCAGAGCTTCAGAGATCAAACTTAGAAATTACTTAGCTACTTTTGGAAGTTGAGTAACGACTCCGACTCCCGGGGGAGGCAAATAAGCGTTTTTAAGCGAGACATTAAAATTGGGGAGTCTTGTTTCTAGGGAAGAAGAGAGTGAGGAAGACATCGGAATTGAAAAGGGGTTATGATATAAATATTTTGATATATTGATTATAAATATTGTGGTAGTAGAAGCATAAGAGCAAAGAAAAAATGTGGGAGAAACTAGGACACTTAGTTGTTTTTTTATTATAGATTGAGAAATAGAGTGATTTATTAACAGTGCGATGTCAAAAACAAAATATAGAAAAGGGAATCGATGACAATGTGGGAAAAAAATATACAGGGCCAATCTAGAGAACCTCGGAATTCACATTTGGATTACATAAATAATGAGCTAAAAGGAACCTGCATAAGCGTGAATAATAAGAGGGAATATATGAAAATATGGATGAATATGTAAACGAAACCAGACAGGTTTGCCAATTTCATAACAACAGGTGATCGATAGTCTATGCCCTGCCAAATGGGTCCTATCCCATTTTGTAAAATTCAACACCAATCAATTTTTAACCCTTGTAACAAAATTTTCCCCTACCTTCCGATAACTTCATTGGTAGCCGGGTTGGTGAGGTCGATCCAGTTGTTGGTCTTGGACTCCACGAGCTGCCCATCTATGTAGAGCTTGGTGGTCGGCGCCGCGCTGCTGTAGCCCCGCTTCAGCAGGGTCAGGGACTGAATACAAATATTACATTCGATAAAATTTTAATAAAATGGAATATGAAGAATGCATAATGAAGAACTCCAAAAAAACAATTAACTACTCTATTTTTTCTTTTACCATGCTTTTGTTAAAGGAATGTGCCAAATTTCACCTCATGGGTTGCTTAATCTCAATTAAAATGAAGGCGAGGGTACATACATACATATACTCAAGGCTATAAATCCCTAAAAGGGGTAGCCAGAGCTAAGGAACTAGAAGTGCCTCAGCCACTTTTGAAAAGTTGAGTGGGGAAAATATGCCTAAATAAAGGTTGTTGGTGATGGGTCTCCAACAGCATCGCACTAAGGAGTATTTAGTGACAAAAGCTGGTCATAAATGGATTTTCTAAAATACCACGTGTCTTTACAAAAGCTTGTTTTCGGAACAGCTTAAGAACCGGTGCAACAAAAGGCGATCTTTTTTTTCTACTTGAACCCCACCCCGCGCCACACCATCAGTCAGAAGTTACCGTTCGCTGTGAGTGTTCGTGTAGTTTGTCGATGCGCTTAAAACTAACTGTTACAAAAATTCTTGTGCTTTGTGTTCTAAGACTATTTTGTGAAGTTTTGGTCATGGATTCATCAGAACCAGGTATGAGCTTACTTTTTACATACAATACAAAAATATTATAATGATAACTTTGGGAGATATTGCTCTTTGAACATAGAAAGGTGTGAATATAGTTTTTTCCTACTTTAAATACATTTACTAGGGATTTTAGTTAATTTCCTAGCATTTCCCAGCATTAAATTTAACATAAATGCATAGCCATCGAATCAGAGAAGATGATCTTTATGAAATCTGGCCCGGAAAACCACGTAATTAATTGTTTTGAATTTTTTCTAGTTGTGATCGGAATTGGAAAAAAACATCATTAACTAGTTTTTTGTTTTCAGGGCCGTCTGGCGTGAAGTTTATGAGTCGGAAAGACATTTATAACATCATGAAAAGCTCCAGTGAGTTGACTTTTCCAAAAAAGCTCGACTGCATGGAGCTTCATGTACTCAGTATGTATGCTGACGACCTTGAACTTCAAAAATCAGTGAAGCATAAATTATCGCGAATTAAGTCTGAATTCAATAGCAGATGGGAAGGCGTTTCCAATAACAAAAAAAGTTTTGAGCGCAAGTACGAATCTTGGCTTAAGGGAACGACTTCAATAGCTTTGCCGACCACATGTATGTACCTTGAACATGTTTTGTTTTAAGTATAATTTATTTTATTAGCATTTATTACGATACGTTATTAATGATAGTTCGTATTGTTCACAGCCGCAAATCGTGGTCGACATGAAAAGGATTTCGCGGAATTGAGTGACCGGAGCAAGCGGCGCAAAACAGAACAACTTCGTTCTAATGAAATGGAAGTGTTGCATTACGCCACCCAAATGAAACTACGTTCTTCGGGAAACGCTGCTGCTTCAAAAGTCTTGAAAGATTTAATAACCAACCCGAGCAAACAAATACAAATCAGCTTATAGAAAGAGCAACGAAGAAATTATAAAGCTGTCCCCTTTGGCTGCCCTATCAATGTACGTTGAGGCTGGACTTTCGCGGTCGCAATATGAAATAGTGCGAGCTAGTAACCCGGAAATTTATCCGTGCTACAGTACCCTACAAATTGCGAAAAAAGCGTGCTATCCACACAAAGAATCCCTCAGAGTGACAGCCACATATGCAGAGGTGGACTTGCAAAGTTTATTGGACCATACGACTTCAAGATTGCTTGAATCTATTAAGGATGTGGTTAATACATTGAAAGAAGAGGAAAAGCAATCACTTGAATTGATCTGCAAATGTGGATGTGATGGAACAACACAACCACAATATAAAATGAAATTCCAGAGCGAAACTGACTCGGATGCAAATATATTTCAGAGCTCTATGGTGCCACTACAGATAATTTGTGGTCAAAATAAGAAAGTAGTTTGGCAAAATCCAACACCTTCCTCTCCTCGATACTGCAGACCGATAAGAATAAAGAAAATGGAGAATATTTTTTGTAAATAAATTTATTTTTTAACATTTTAGTTACTTACCGTTTTATTTTAGTAAACCCACCTTAAAAACAACTAGTTTTAAATTATAAATGCATAGAATAAACCTAACAAGCAAAAACAATCAAAAAACTGTCATGGCCAGCTTTTTGTATCAAATACCCCACCGTGCATCGCCCAAAAATCCCTGTAAAACCCCAATACCGTTAGTCGCCTCTTACGTACACCCACCGGCAGAAATGGGGTAGTGTTATTCTAAGCCGACACTTCACAGCTTGAAGAATCAGCATGAAGGCGAGGGTAAGGTTAACAATTCTTTTGAATCAAAATCACCCAAAAATAAACAAATATCCAAGTGTCCTCTAACAACACCCGGGAGGAATAAATAGGTTAGTGCTACTCTGACCCGTCACTACTTAGCTAAGATTAAGTCTTTACATAAATATTACGTAGACACTGAAATTTAGAATATTAAGTAGACTCTCTAGGAGTATATTATATACATTTACATACTCAACTCAAGCGTTCACGCCGTTTATCCCCGAAGAGGTTGGCGACGAGACATTGTCACCTGGTGTTCAAAGTACCCACATTTTGCTTGGACAGTGTACTCATGAGATAGGAGGTAGGCCTATCGCCGTTTTGTACGAATACACTGTCACATCACTAAGTACAACTTGTGGGTTTCCTCACGATGTTTTCCCTCATCGTTAACAACCATGATAAATTAACCACACATATGTATGACATTACAAAAGACAAATTGGTGTAGGCCCGACCCGGGATTTGAACTCACTGTCTGTTTTGACGGGCGGTCGTTCTACTCATTGGACTATCACGGCTGTGTATACATACATTTACATTACATTGTTTATCTTAACTGATGTAAACCGTTTATGACGCATATATACCGTTCAAAATAGATATATTTATCTAACTAGAGATATCTAGTAACAAAGAAAACAATTACATCATTTGCTTAAAGGGCACGACACTATTGTGACCGATTATAGGGACCTATGTCAAAGAAAATGAAAAGCTATATTATTGTTAACAAACAATTTAGCTACACGACGAGACTGCCGTTTTGTTTTGTAGTTTCGGTTCTCACTTATTATGGTTGTCAACTGATATCGATGAATTGAATTCGGTTTTGAAATCCCTTCTGGTGCTTCAATTTCTCTGCATAAGTTAACTTAACAACTATTCCAAGGTGCATAGAGTTTATTTTACGAAAGTTTGGCGATTTCGAGACCAATGCACGTAATTGTGAGCGCGAGTGATGATATCCGTTCAAAATAAATGTGACCTACCTTACTTTAATTGAAATGGTCTTCATTTAAAAGTATTATGACAATGACCTTTGTTACGTTATTTGGTAAAGCTATTGATTTTAGAACAATTATTTAGTGCAGAAAAAGTAAGGATTTAGAGAACTTATTTCATCAGAATTGGAAAATTATATGCTCAGAAATCACCTAATTTTAACCATAGGCACTGTAAATTAAAAACTTTATGCTTGAAAAATAATATTGTTAAATGATAGAAAAGGAATTTGCAAAAGGGCGCAAAGTTTTTAACATTATTGTTTAGTTCCGTTTAATTTTATAATGATCTCTGTTTTTTTTTTCTATTATTTTGTTTTCTTTTGTCACTGTTCACAGGTTTGTTTACATTGTTTTTAACTTTTCTTTTTAAATGCTTTTGATTTATTTTTCTTTAGAAGTTTTATTATTTTTTGTGTTGTGTTTTAATTTGTGCCATATTTACTGCGAATAAACTTTATCCTTTCTTTTTTCTTTCTTTCTCTTTATGTTTTAGGCAGGTAAACGGGATATTTAAAAGTCAATTAATACAAGTTATACATGGAGCCAATGTGCATGTGTTTTATTGATTTTGAAACATTTCCTTCAAAGTATATTTCTTTTCATGAATTCAAATTCAATATAAATTATATATAATCCCAGAATCTTATGTAACCTTCAAAACTCTACTAAAACAATATTCAAATCAAAAAAAACAGGCAGTTTTTGTAGATTTTTTCACAGAAGTTGAGTTGAAGTGCATTGCAAAAATGGATGTTTTATCTTGTTTCGAAATTTTCGAATTCGAATTTTGCTAGTTCGCTTTGTCTGTTATTTTCAATAAGTATAATACAATTTTAACACATTATTAAATAGGTTACTAGAATTTAAACACATCCATGATCCAGTAGCTAGGAAGTTAACTGAAAAATCATTTATTTGATTCATGATTACGAAATTACATTACATTTTGACCTATCCTAGTAAGCCCTGTAGGGCCTGTAACAGGACAGCATCGTAAAGAGATATGTGGGGAATAACATCAAAGCTAATATAAGTCTCCATAAAGGAGCGAGCAGGGAGTTTCGGCCATAGTGTAGAAAACATTAAGAACTAATATTGTATAAGAAGCCTAGACCAAAAACTTACACCCTATGACCTAATCGATTTTTAACATAATTAGGTGATTCAGTATACAACATCATATCCAACAACATTTCAAAAAATTTGTTTGTAGTTATTTAATATTTCCCTTTACAGAGCTTTAGAACTCAGTTTTATCTATACTTTAAATTTAAATAATTTGACAGGGTGATTATAATAATGTGTGTATTCAAGAAGCAATCTGAAAATTGAGCTGAGTTTAAAAACTTAAAACTTCAGTCTTGTCAAAGGATTTTTCACAGAAACATTTTAATAGGTATATTTTAAATAAGTCACATCACATACGTTACGAAATTCAGCCGTTAATTCTATCGTACTGAAATATAATAGGAAGACAAGAGTTTAACATAGTAAATTAAAAAGATATTTAATAGCGTTACGAAAGCATGCGTATCCAAGAAAAAACACTCGTATATGAATATAAATGTTACAAATAGAACGTTTTGCTGGATTAAATTATTAGTGATTTGTTCAACTTACTTCTGACTTTAATAGCTTCAACATGGTAATGTTAGGTTAAAAAACGAATCTAAACTACGTCAACAGGTGCCCCGTGCCGAACTGGCGAAGGAGCCAAGCAAATGAATAATATGATAATGTGTTTGCCGACCTTGGTTGAATTGATAAACACGATCAAATAATACGTTTAAAATAAAGTTCTAGGGAAGCAAGAGCAACATAACAAAGACAGCTGATGTTGGTTGACAGTCAATAGTCGTCTATGTTGACAGTTGTATTTTGGTCATTACTGTTGGTTTGGCCATTTTATTTTAATTAATGTCAAATGTCAAGTTGCAGTAGTGTTGTCATATTTATATTTTTAACATTTCGTAACATAACATAAACATAAACGTTCACGCCGAATATTCCCGAAGGGGTTGGCAGAGGTACTAATACTTCTGAACATCACGTGAATTTGTCACCTGGTGTTCAGAGTACCCACGTTTTGCATGGACAGTGTACTCACGTGATAGGGGGCAGGCCTATCGCCGTTTTGTACGAATACACTGTCACATGACTAAGTACAACTCAGCCATGTGGATTTCCTCACGATGTTTTCCCTCACCGTTAACAACCATGATAAATTAACCACACATATGTCTTTAGAAAATACAAATTGGTGTAGGCCCGACCCAGGATTTGAACACTAGTCGTTTGCACGATAACCGAGTGTTCTACCCACTGGGCTATCACGGTTGCTTTAAACATTTCGCTTCTTCCAATAATAAGGTATTTGCATTTTATTAGTTCAGTTCCAGTAAGTTTTGATCCAAAATTAGATTTCATGTCTGTGTCTGTTCTAAACAACATTTTCAAAGGTAAAACATCACTGACCATGTTTAATTTTTTAGAATAAGTATTCTATTTCTCGCTAGATATTCCATAAATTCTTTATTAAATCCTTACACATCTTTCTTGGTCGTCTTCTATTAACATCACCATCCAAATACGCTTTATATTTCTTGCACTGCTATCTATACTGTCAATAATTCTCTACAAGTAACCAAATTAATTAGTATTATTTATTATATAAACTAAATTTAACAAAATCGTGTGTCGGCTGCCAACAAGGTGACCCCCTGGGGCCAGCAATATTCAGCCTAGCCATTCATCCACTCATTGAATCTCTAGCCTCCAAGTTCAATGTGTGGTACCTAGACGATGGAACCTTAGGTGGAAATGCAAACATAGTTTTAAAAGACCTTGAAAATTTAAAAATGACTTTTTCTTCTATTGGCCTTGATTTAAATTTTGACAAATGCGAATTATATATAAATAAATGCCTTACAGACGAAGATAAATCCCAGATAATACAAAAATTCAATGAAATAGCTCCAAATATTACAATCCTTAATGATGATTTGCTCCATCTTCTAGGTGCCCCTTTGAACGAGGATTCAGTACCCGGTTTTGTTAAAGATAAAATTTCAAAATTCAATCAATCTTCAGAAAGCCTGCAAACTATCAATCCACATTTGGCCTACACGCTTATTAAATTCTGTTTGTTTGTTCCTAAATTTACATATGTTTTAAGGTGTTGCGACATCTGGAGGCATGTTTCGGCATTAAATGATTTGGACAACATTATACAAGATACTTAAAGCAAAATCCTAAATTGTAAATTCGATGACAACAGCTGGGCTCAGGCTTCCCTTCCAGTTCGTTTTGGTGGCCTGGGTATTCGCAAAACATCCGATGTTGCTTTACCAGCTTACTTGTCATCTGTGCATTCCACTATGACCCTATACCATCAAATTATCAGTCCCTCTTTAGGTGAGGCCGAGGTCAGTGGAATGAGCGATGCCAAGATTGCTTGGATTTCCATACTTGGTGCCAATCCTTCTATCCCGACAAAATTGGCTAGCCAGAGGTCATGGGATGACATACTGTGCGGACGGATTTAATCAAACCTTTTGAACTCTGCTTCCGACTCGAGTCGGGTTATTGGTTGAATGCGTTACCATCTGAGGCGATTGGTACCCTTCTCGATAGGTCTACTTTTTGTTTGGGGGTCTGTCTGAGAATTGGTGCCCAAATCAATGAAATTCATCGCTGTCGCTGTGGAGTGCAAGTCGATTATCAGGGTCACCACGGTCTTTCGTGCCCCCGCAGTGCAGGTCGCCTGTCACGCCATGCTGCCCTCAACGATATCATCCGTCGGGCTCTTGTCAGCGTCCATGTACCAGCTGTTTTGGAACCCCCTGGCTTGTCACGCACGGGACGATGGCAAGAGACCGGACGGTATGACTTTGTTGCCTTGGAGGAATGGCAGGGCGTTAATATGGGATGCAACGTGTGTTGATACCCTAGCGCCTTGCCATTTATCAGGGTCGGCATCGCGAACAGGTGCTGCTGCAGCCAATGCCGAGAGTTTCAAACGTCGAAAATATTCTGGATTATTGAATGATTATCATTTTATTCCATTCGCCGTTGAAACTCTCGGCACATGGGGCAACGAGGCGCGGGTTTTCTTAAAAGATCTCTCAGCCCGCCTAGTGGAAGTCAGTGGTGATCCTAGGGCTGGCAGCTACCTCGGCCAACGAATTAGCATAGCCATTCAAAGAGGAAATGCTGCCAGTATTTTAGGCACGATGCACGATACCTTTCTGCGAGAGCGATGAATTTCATGAAATTTTCCATCTTTAGTAGGTATTTATTTGGTTTCATATTTTAATTTAGGTTGTGAATTGTCTATGTAAGTATTTTTAATTATTCTTGAATAAACCTTTTATTAGTATTAAGTAATTAAATTAAAATTTTACATATTTTTGAAAGTTTAATATTTCACACCGGAACTTTGTATATGTTTAATGTAATACTTTTTATTATTTAATTCTGTATATTTGTAAATGTTTCTCCATATTTGATGTGCAATAAAGAGTTTTCTATTCTATTCTACTTTTTTAACATTTTATATTCATCAACGGTAATATCAAATACACACCGTAGATGTTTTGGCTTATGCGTCCTTGTTGATGAACGATAAATTGATGTTCCCAAAAAAAGAACAATACAATTGCTCCATCTCTCCAGCGTGTGTGACTGACAGTGACAGGATAAGCTTGACTGACTGACACTGACAGTTGCCTGTGCCTGTGTGCATTGCAAAAATTGTTGTGTCCCAATTACTGGCTTGTCTTGTTCTAGTATTTTGTTTTGTTTTCCAATTTATGGTGACTTGTACGAGGTCTACAAATTAAATTTAATTATAATACAAATATTTTTAATAGTTGACTTTCTACTTGATAGCTGTTCCAATCCCCAGTGAATGCATTCTTTTATTGGACTTCGTTGGTGTTTGTTTTCATCATCATCATCACTGTTGCATAGTGCACGTTTTCACAATGGAAGTGAATCCTCTAAATATATTTTTCGTCAAGTCAGATAGTAAAGGTGACAGGCTACTTTTCCGATATCCATTCACCGCAGAAACAAGTAATGAAGACAAGCAGAAGAAAACTGGAAGACACAATCCGTATGCGATTACAACAACTGAAGACCTACTCCATAATCCTCACACTCAGACTTCAAATATTTGCAAAGGTGCCTAGCATTCTCGTCTCTTCCAACCATAATAACTGTTAATGATTGTGACATTATCGTGATCAATTATTGGTTCACATTCCTTTTTATATTATTGATGCTTCCTGTGACTGAAATCATGCATAACTACTTTAGTACGTAATTTGTAAACATAAAACCAAATTGAGATTGAATTCATTGTTCTAGGTCAACTCAGTGGATTCACAGATGAAATGCTTTCTACATTGTTTGCAGTTAAACCAGAATTGTGCAACAGAAAGTTTGAGCTAAAAGTGAATGATGTTCGGTTTGTTGGTCATCCAACACTGCTGCCATTTAGAACTAATAAAGATGACAGTGCTGCAATGATCCTCATCAATATTGTGTTTGCCCTGCAAGCTTCTGCTAGTCACTCTATTGGTAAGAAAATGAATTGAGGAGCTGGGGAACAAATCCGGATTAGTCCACAAAAATAAATTTCACACAGTAGCTAAAAAACTAATATCAACATATAACATAACGTTTGAAAATGCACTTTTTAAAGCCTCATATGGCCTACTTAGAGCAGGTTTTGATTGAAAATATTAACAGGGATTGACACAACTGGTCTTAGATATCACAATTTTTTTAAAATCATTTTTTTGTTTTAGTGGACTTCTCCGGTTTTGTTCGCCAGCTCCTCAACTATGAATTAATAATAACTTAGGAATAGTACTGCAGACTAGTTATTTTGTTATACTAGTGCTGATGCATATATAACTTAATTTTACATAAGAAGCTCCTTGTCTCTTACTGTAAATGGCTAACAGGTAAAAGATAGTGAAAAGTTTCTGAATCTGAGATTTCAATCATAGAAACATCAAAATTTACTGGTTGAACTATGATTATTATCACTGAAAATATATGCTTTATAGACTGAACAAGTGTGCATTAAGTCTTTGTTGTTTAAAGATTGTGAACATAGTAGTAGGAATTTTGTAAAGTTTATCTTTATTTCTAGTGTTAGCATCTGTGATAGTTCAATAGGTATAGCACCTTTCAAGCAGATAGGTGTGGGCTGAAATCCTGGGTTTTGCCAACACGGATTTGTCTTTTCTAAAGTTGTTTAAGTATTTTCATGTAATATTTATTTCCTAAACTAATTGTTAAGGACGAGGGAAAACATCTTGAAGAAACTTACATTGCCAGACCTACTCACAATGTCACATAATGTTCAGCAGTATTACAATCTCTGCCAACCACTTCAACTACCTTCGACCCAGTATGTGAATGGGTTGTCTAAGATTCCTTTTTTCTTATTTCAGTGAAATGCTATTATGATTTGAGTAAAAGGCTGGGAAAAGCATTAAAACACGAGGAGAAAAGATGCTCCTATTTGACTGAAGAAATGAAAATAATGGTAAGTTTTAAGTCATGTTTGTGTAAAGTTGGCATATCTTGCAAGCTAGTGTTAATGTGAAATTAAAAAAAATGCTAAATAGTTTGAATGTTTTTGTTCATGAAAACCTCATGTGGGGATTATTACTATCCCCGCCTGTGTCGAAATTTTTCTTTCCTTTATTTATCCTTTATTTATTAGTAATATTCCCCACATGAGGTTTTCATAAACAAAAACATTCAAATTAGGTTATAGTTAGATGTTCTCAACATTTGCATTCTATCTGAAAAAGTAGACAAGTGGCCTTCCGAATTTGTAAAAAATTAGGAGGTAGGGAACGCAAACACTACTTCAAAGTGTAAAAGAAACAAAGGATAGAAGAATTTCGCACTGGCAGCCATTGACACGGTAGCTCAATTGGCACAGCGACGGGGGCGTATACCCGAGGTCGCGGGTTCAATCCCCCCCCTGTGTCGAAAATTTTCTTTCTTTTATTTATCCTTTATTTATTAGTAATGCTAAATAGTTTGTTGAGTTATTGACTGACTATGAAAATATTTTACAGCAGAAGGGCTGGAACGAATTAGAAGACTTTAAAATGCTAAGGTTTTTAGAAGAAGATTATAGTGATAATTTACTTGTCCCCTTCATTTAGTCCCAAATTTTATGTCTTTTTTTCAAAAGATGTTTTTATAGTGTGCGGCTTGAAGCCTTTCCAGATTTCTTTTCCATGACTTTTATAATGCTAGTAAACATATTGGGAATTTTTATGTACACTTTACAAACAAAAAATTTGCTTACAACAATAAATTGGTGAATTATATATTCAATAAAAAAAATAAGTCTCCAGTTGCAAACCTATTCAGAACCGGTATTATAAGAATAAATAGTACCATCGACTTTCCAGCTGGCTGCTCACGACGAAGTATCAACATTAGACCTAGAGAGCACAGGTGAGAATGATGAAGACGAGGAGCCATCCAGATATTCAGTGAGTTCAACAACTTTTAGTGCTGAAAATGGATTGCGCGACAAAGGACCAAAGTCTGCTTTCCATTTGATCCTTCAGAGGAGCTCTTTGGCTAAGTCTATGAAGTCAGTGTTTGAAGAACTTAGTAGTACAGGTTAGTTTCACACATACAGATACACTCACGGTTATAAATCTTCAAAAACTTGTACCCTGAGCTTCAGAATTAGATGCTAATGGGTGTCCACTCCAGCCACATCGCTAACAATGAGTTAAGAAGCCCCAAAATACAAGTCACCTCTTACACCACTTGCGGGCTGAAAAGGGTTAGTTTACTCGTTTATTTGTGCATTGCAATATTGTTCTATAGAAAAATTGAATTTTAAGTCAACACTATACAGTTAGGTTCATCTTTCCTGTAGAATCAATTTTTAATAGTTATACAGACATACATACATATACTCACGGCTATAAATCCCAAGAAAGGGGTAGCCAGAGCTAAGGAATCAGAAATACCTCAGCCACTTTTGGAATTTAATAGTTATATAAGCTACAAACTAAATAAACCAGTTTGATAGTAAACACATGTTCTTATCACACTGGAATAAGTAAATCTAACTTCAATATTTAATGTATTAATTAAAATTAATTCAGTATGCTGCACCTCATTTATCTCTTGCTTATGAATCAGTTCATAACACTTCTGCTATAATAGTGACGATAACAGCCATTCTAGATCTAACATACATACATATACTCACGGCAATAAATCCCAAAAAGGGGTAGCCAGAGCTTTATAGCTATAAACTCCTCAGCAACATTTGGGAGTTGATAGGGGACAAGATGGTAAAAATAAAGTATCGTTGGTGATGGGTCTCCAACCGCATCGCCCAAAAACTACTTAAGACAGCCCCAAAAACCACTTAAAAAAGTGGGTAGAACGGGGTAGTGACATTTTAAGCCGGCACTACACGGCTAGGATGTCACTACCCCGCGGCTGGATCAAAATTAAAAGCTATTCAGACATAAAGATTACCAATTATTAATTAAACTTGTTGAATGACAAACTGATTTAACATTTGAATTTTGAGAACAATTACTTTTATAGCGATGATAAAAGCGATAAAAGCGCTTCTTAATTTTCTGATTGACATAGTATATTTGCATGTCAATATATTTTATTGGCAATGCATTTTTCACATTCGCGGCACATCTGAATAATGTCATTGATAGTAAAACATTGAAGGTCAGTAACTGATAAATTAATTCAATATTTAAACAGACAGCTATGTTTTACGCACTGTGTCTTTATAGTATCTTTCAACCTCGTAAACAATATATTAAACTTCTTATCGGTTTTGTCAAAAGGTCAAACACGCCTTCTATTCATGTTGCGTAAGAATAAGTACTATACTGGTCATATATCGTTTAGGAGTACTCCTATCAATGAACTTGCTAAATATGTTAATTTGATAACAAAAAAAGATAATACGTACTAATTACGGTCAATCTAAAGTAAAATTGAGGGATAATCGAAATCAGTTTCACACTACTTGGGGTCACATGTGATGCAATGATGTTGTATAAGGATGTATTTATTTCTAATTGAAATAAAGCTGGAACAAACGCAATGACGCTCAGTACATTGCAAGATAAATATTGATATGGCAAGGGCCTTACGATGATTTCTTTTGTAAATACGTGTTGTTGTTTTCATATATTATTCCTTAGTTTACAGAAGTTGATGCATTATAATATTAGTATCATATATAAGACCCAATTTCGAATAAATGTTCAAAGTACCCACATTTTGCTTGGACAGTGTATTCAAGTGATAGGAGGTATGAGTATCGCAGTTTGGAGGAATACACTCTCACATGACTAAGTATAACTTAGCCTTGTAGGTTTTACCCACAGATATGTATTTGAATAGATAACGCAAGTGTCAATCCTTGTATAGAAACCAAGCGTGCCATTATTTTTCCACCTACTATGGCGTCACATGAGCAATTTAGTGATGGGAACTCCCCGTCCGCGCGTGAACGATTCAATCGATTATATTCGAGTGCATCGACAGACGAATGATAAATCGACAGAGGAATGATAAATCTAGAATTATTCCTGGTTTTTTTTAATGTCTATTCTCACATGGTCTCATGTTTATTCTGAACAACTCTTCCTACATTATTTTCCTCTACCACTACTTCTTCTAGGAGAAAAACGATCTAAATCGGTGATGAATGCGATACACACTCAGTTAAATGTTTCTCAATATAAAACCACGATAAACATAGATTAATTGATTTTCCAATAAAAACCACATAATTTTATAATAAAGTGACTTACGGATGAAAATAAATCTTTCCATTATCTCATACCGCTTTATTTGTGTAGTTTCTGCATCTCAATACGGCACAATGAGGCATTTATTTATTTATTTATTTATTTATTTATTTATTTATTTATTTGGCACACATACAGTACAATTACTTAACATAATATTTTACATCATTTAAACAAATCAGTTCAGTAAATGTACCTTAATAGTGGGCACAGCATGTTAAAAAAATAATTAAAAAATTATACGTATTTACAAATTATAAAGAACAAATTGTTAAAATTATTAAAATTGTTAGAATTATTAAAATTGTTAAAATTAAATAAAATTTAAGAAACACAATAAAAAACAAATTAAGACATAATAATAAATATAAATTAACATTAGAGTTTAAAGTTTAAGCATAGAAAATACACTAAATATAATTAAAAATTTCACGAACATAATCTATTCCTAATTCCATTACGAAAAACCAACAGCGAGTCATGATAGACGTCAGGAGTGCTTTCCTCGTCGTCAGCGATTATTATTTATTAAATTTCGCTTGACATACGTCACAGAGAACGTTTGAGCGTGGACTGAATCAAATGGCGCTAAAGTGAGATAATTGCACTCTCTTTTTACACGCGAAGTACATGCACTTGCGGCATCGATTCAAATACAGGTCTGTGGTTTTACCTCACCGTTAACAGATAAATTAACCACACCGATGACGATGATTCTTCTCTTTGTTTTAGGTATAGTTCAAGTGAGAATAAACAAATGGGTGCTGCTATCATTTTGTTTGCCTCACAAAGCTCACCAGACCCACAACAGAGGACTTATAATTGAGCCTGAGACCATAGACAAATGTCTGCAGAGGTTGCGCCCATATCATGGTATTTTGCTTATGGTAAGTTGTAAAATAAAATAAATGACAACACTTGGATACTAATGGACCGCCTCGGCTCGTCCCGTTAAAATCCGAAAAGCTCATTCAGAGAGTAGTCAGAACAAATAAACTTACAGACAGACAGTTATTTCATGATTACAAAGTGTTCAACTTTATTTATATATCAAGATGGATTTTAGAATTATGTACGTAAATCCACACCTCATAGTTATAATTTTCGCAGGAATGAGTAAAATTATTAAGCATCTTGGTTATAAAAGAGTGACACACTGCACACAAATTATCATATAGATCAATAATTAAGTTTTCAATTTATGTATGTGTGTAAATGATAAAATCATAATCAGGCGTGATTTTTGCAACTACTACCCAATGAATCCCTAATCTTGATAATCTAGGTATTGGCCACAAATTCTTAGGTTATGACTAAAGCTGTCCAAAAATTGAATTTTTGAACAAATATCTTCAATCACAAAAAAAATATTATCTTTTAGCATTTTAAAATAAATCAATTATCTTCCGATTTTTAAATGCTTTGAATATTTTTGTTTTACCTTAGTAAATCCTTACTAGTGTGTAGTATGTCTGTTTACATTCTAAACCCTCATACACATTTTCTGCCTTTCTGCATAATTGCATTATTAAAAGGTCTTCATAAATTTTATATTTCAGGTGAACCCAAACGAGTTATTGGATTCCATACCGCTGGACGGTAGTCCGGCATTGCTGAGACTTATCAAACTCTACAGCCCCTTGAAAAGTCTTCAAACATTGGCTATCGAAACTGATTTGACATTGACACAGGTATATTATTATTTATTAGTATTAGATAATCTGAATTTAAGTGAAATCCTGAATAATGTAAATTGTAAAGTATACTGCGTTTTCCGTAAATGTATCGCCCTAAAATTTTGGGTCAATCCAGAACCACCATACTTAAAGGTTGACCATATGATAAAACAATACAAGATCCATCCCTTATCCCTTCCCTCATGTATGAAGTTTACTGGTGCCAGGTTTACAAAAATCGTCAGTTCCCTAATAAGGATGTTTGCCCTATTTCATCAAAAAAAATTGCTGCCTTTTTATTCTAAGATATTTCTATATTTAATCAACAGGTATTTCAACTAGCCGGCCATTTAGTCTACTGGGCCAAAGCCACAGTGATATACCCACTATGTGAAGGCAACGTGTACGTGGTGGCTGCCGGAGCCAATGTACATCTACACTCGCCGCTTGTCAAGGAATTCGCCGATGAGTTTCCTGGACTGTGTCTTTTGCAGGTGAGAATTGATCTAGAGTTGAGAAAATATTTTTTTTATGCTGTTGATGAACAAAATTGAATTAAAGCTTATAGAATTGCGTGGCTATCACAGTTTTAATTTTAGATATAGTTATATTTATCTTCATTCTTCGCTTGTCGAGGAGTTTGCTGCTGCGTTTCCTGAATTAAATTTTTTAAGAGGTATCTGTATAAATTTTATTGAATTTTTGATTTAAGTTTGTTCAACACAGGCGGAAACTTACGGCCACTTTCAAATTTTATAAATTAGTTTGTGTTACATTTTTTGTCAAAAGGTTTGTTGAATTTAAGTAATGTATCTATTTACGTGAACAACTGGTCAAAGATTACTGTTATGGTCGCCAAAAATAAATGTCTGACATTTAATTTCTGTGAGCCATTTTGTTAACACAAACTTACTACTGATTGTGTTATTGGTTATTTGTGTTATTTATGACAGAACCTTTTATGGTTGGTGATTGTACCCTTATATGAAAGAGAAGGGTCACATCGGGAAGCTGAATTAGGAACATATCTGCAAAATTTTATTACTATTATGTGCAATAAAGATTATTCTATTGTAAAAACTACCGTAGAATTAGCCTTTTTAGCATTCTCGGTAAATTGTATGGAAAAGTTTGTTACTATTGTATTTAAAAGTATTGATTGGAAGAGTGATGAAAGGAACTGATAATAAAATTTGGTTTACTCAAGCAGGTATTACAAATTGGATGTATGGATAAAATTTTCTCGTTTAAGTGCATCACCAAAAAAGTTTCTGTATTGCTCCATCATCAAAGTAGAGAAGGCGTATGATAAGGTGGTGCGAAAGTATCTCTGGAGAGTATTTTTAAAGTGGTTTGCAAAAATCGGGTTGGAAAGTCAACTTAAATGCGCATTGATATTGCTTTGAAGATTTTATTGTATGTGCAGGAAAAAATGGAGAAAACACGGATTAGTTCGCGATTTTTTAAAGTGTCCGATAAGGATAGGTACCTTATCTGTGGCTCTTTAATTTGTTCATAAATATATGTTTTACAGAGCTGTATAAAAGTG